>JANRMT010035033.1:7328-19136 GCA_026402145.1 Polypterus bichir lapradei | reverse complement strand
TCATAGAATTCCAACATGTTAGTAAAGCACGACCTCCCTCTTCTGAACCCATGCTGACTGGTCAGAATAATTCCTGTCCTTGCTATGTGTTGCTCAATCTTATCCTTAATAATTCCTTCCATTAATTTTCCTGTGATGCATGTTAAGCTTACTGGTCTATAGTTGCTTGGATCTGCCCTGTCACCCTTTTTTATATAATGGAATGATATTTGCCATTTTCCAGTCCTTCGGAATCTCTCCAGTGCTCAGTGACTTCCTAAAAATATGTGTCAAGGGTTTATATCTGTACTCACTAGCCTCCTTAAGAACACGAGGATAAATATTATCTGGGCCTGGTGATTTGTTTGATTTCAGCCTATTTAATCGGAGCAGCACTTCTCCCTCTTCAATTTCCATATCCCTCAGTACCTCCTTAGTAGTTGCGTTTACCTCTGGGAGGTTATCCACTTGCTCACTTGTAAACACCTCTGAAAAATGTAAGTTTAGGGCATCTGCTGTTTCATTGTCTGTATCTTTTAATTCCCCTTTACTATTCCTGATGAACTTGACCTCCTCCTTGACTGTTCTTTTACTACTCCATCGTGGAGTTTTTTTTAGTTTCCTATTAATTCCAAATTTAGGTCTGTATCTGTCCTGCATTACATGTAAAACATTTTTAAACCTGTTCCACTGCTCCTCGACTGTCTCCACACTTAAAAGCTTATCCCAGTCTATCCTACTTAGACTTTGTCGCATCTTCTCAAATTTAGCCCTACCAAAGTTCAACTTAACAATTTTAGTCTTTGCATCCGTACTATTACATAATACTGAGAACTGTATTACATTATGGTCACGTGACCCTAGTGGTCCAATCACCTCTACACCCTCAATTCTATCCTGATTATTACAGAATACTAAATCCAGACAGGCTTCACCCCGTGTTGGTACTTTAACATGCTGTGTTAAAAAACAGTCGCTGATTGCTTCTAAAAACTCCTGCTCTTGTGCTCCTCCATCTGTAAGGTTATCCCAGTTAATATTTGGATAATTAAAGTCCCCCATGACTATAATATCCCCCTGTAAACTTGCCTTTTTGATATTACTAAAAAGATGTGTGTTGAAATTATTGTCTGAATTGGGTGGTCTATAACATACTCCTAAAATAAGACCTCTTTTCCTAATATTTTCCAGGCGAAGCCACATGTCCTCACTAAGATGGGGCTCATCATCCAACTGAAGAGGACTTACATTTAAACCCTCTTTGGCATAAACAGCAACCCCACCTCCTTTTCTGTTCTGTCTATCCTTCCTAAAAAATGTGTATCCCTCTATGTTACACTCATCTCCATCTTTGTTATTTAGCCAGGTTTCCGTTATTGCTATAATATCATAATTATGCTCTGCTATATGCGACTCCAACTCACTTACCTTATTTTTGATACTTCTAGCATTAAGGCAAGCTATTTTTAAAGTGTTAATCCTTCTACATTTATGCGTTTGCTTAGAATTTACATTACTATGCATTTTTTTTTCTACACCATTGTTTGTTCTTCCATATATAGATCTAAATCTGGCCTGTCCTAAACTCCCTGCCCCCCCATTTCCTAGTTTAAACAATCCTCGACTAGCCTACACATACGCCTCCCCAATACATTGGTGCCCCTCCGGTTCAGATGTAACCCGTCATGGCGGAACAGGTCCCATCTGTTCCAAAAGGAGTCCCAATGCCCCATAAACCTATACCCTTCTACCCTGCACCAAGATTTGAGCCACGCGTTAAGCCTTCTAATCTCCTCAATCTTACCTGGACTGGCACGTGGCACAGGCAGAACTTCAGAGAAGACTACCTTGTCAGTTCTGCTCCTCAGCTTGGTACCTAACTCTTTGAATTTGGATCGCAGAACTGACAGACTACCCTTATGTATGTCATTTGTTCCAACGTGGACAATGACAACTGGATCCACCCCCGCTCTGGCCAAGAGCCTATCCACCCTTCCAGGGAGGTCTCCCACCTGAGCTCCCGGAAGGCAACACACCGTGCGAGACTCTCTCTCTCTGGAGCACACCTGCACTTCAGTCCCCCTAATGATTGAGTCCCCAACTATCACTACCTCTCTCTTTCTGGGAACTGGTTTTGAGGTGGCCCGTTGGGGCTCCTCAACCCTGCCTACCACCTCAGAATTATCAGAGTCACCATCCAGCTCCGCAAGGACATGATAACGGTTAGACACTTCTAATTCTGGGGTTGATGCCCCCGGACAGTGTGCACCCTTTACCTTACGCCTTGTGACCGTGACCCACCTATTCCTACCTGTCTGGTCTGGAATCTCCTCCCGCGCCACCTTAGGGGTTCACACTATCTCTCTAAAGGACACCTGGGCCAAGTCCGCCAATTCTCTATTACAACGCAGGTCAGCCAACTCCTCCTCCAGTTCAGCGACCCTGAGCTCGAGGTGATGGATCAGCTGGCATCTCTTGCAGATGTAGCCCTCATAGACAACTGGCTCTTCCAAACCATCATCTAAAAAGTCCAACATCCAACAGGACTTGCATTGCACTGGCCTCATTATTAAAATTTGACTTGGGATTACTAAACTGCCTTAACTTTAACTTTTTTTTTCTTAAAATTAAATTTCTTCTTCTTTCAGCTGCTCCTTAACTTAAATGGTAACACTAAGATCTGCTACAGATATTTTACACCTTCTGTCTCCTTAAGCTCCTGTACTGTTGTCCCTCTCAGCTGCCTGCTATTTGAGGTTAACTTACTTTTCTCTGCCTCTTCTCCTGACTTTGCGCTCCTCTTACTGATAAGCTCTCCACTCGCACTGTTTGTATTCCCCCGTATTAATGAACCAATACGCTGTCGCCCACTTAACTGTTCTACCTCTGGACCGCTAAGGGCTGTTTAATCTAAAATAAACACATAAATCAAACTTTACTACCTTATTTGCTCCTACAGCTCCTTGTGCCTGATCGGCATCAACGCTGGCCGTTTACCTGCGCACTACTGAGTTTCCACCTTTTACTGTTTTGAAGTCAGCCGCGGCCTTTTTTTTCTTTTCCTTTAAACTAAGGACTCGCTGTTACGACGACGCAGTTATTTATTTACAAATGCCGATATCAGTTACTGCTGCTTTCTACCCTGCCGCCTCGATGCTAATTCAAATACAGATAACAAGACAGGTACAAGTACAAATAACTTTTCCAAGCGCACATCCAAACACCCAGCTACTTTTGCTCTTGTGCGGGCGAAAAAAAAGCAAAAAAAAACCCTTCTAAAGGGAAAAAAAGCTTTAAAAATTCCCACACGGTTCCTTAGCGGCAACCAAAACCCAAGTTTTTAAGAGCAAAATGTATTTTTTTTATTTAAATCTCGCACCACAGAACAAACCAACAACTCTCAACAGACTCTAGCGTTTGCAAAGCACACGTCAGCACAAAGCACACATGACCACAAACTCGGACACACTGTTTCCTGCACTGCTTCTCACAAGCGTTGTCCACCTTCCTCCTGACTCTAGCTATACACACACACACACACACACATACATACATACATACATATATACACACACACACACACACATATATATAATTTGTGTGTATGTATGTATGTGTGTGTATATATGATGTAGATAGATATGTATATATATATATGTGTATATGTAGATATCTAATGTATATACATATGTATATATTTATATAGATATGAAGATATGTATGTGTGTATATATATACTGTATATATATATATATATGTAGACTCAAACCCATTATGACAGCAGCAATCCAAGCTGTGAGAAAACAGTAAAAAGGAGGCGTGTCAGACGTCGTGGTACATTTTCTAATACAGCTAGACGAAAACAACTTTGTGACGCTGCCGCCAAATACACAAAACAATTACTTTGACAATCATGTTACGTTATTTTTAAAATGTTTCCTTTTCTTTTTCTTTCCTTCTTTAACACACTACTTCTCCGCTGCAAAGCGCGGGTATTTTGCTAGTATAAAAATAAAATAGAAATGTCTTTCTGAAATAAAAACTAAACTAAAACTAAAAATACATGATGAAGGAAAAATAAAACTAAACTGAATTTCCAAGTAAGGTCAGAAAAAATATAGAAATAAAAACTAATATAAAAAAGCAAAACTATAATAACCTTGGTACCACTTTATGATGCACTGGCACAATTTCTCCATTTATAACCTTACAATCCCTTATCTTTTTCAAATGTGATCTTCTACACATTAGAAAGTCTATTTGGCTTTCCTTTCCTCCACTATTGTAAGTCACAAGCTGATTTATATTCTTTTCAAAAAATGTGTTAACTATCACCAAATCAGATTTCATGGTCAAATCGACTCACCATCAGGGTCAGGCGAGTTCGTGTTCATTACCTACGGGTATGCCGCCCTGTTTATTTGGCTCGTTATCACAAAGGCTGAACACCTCTGAACCCGACTCACATCTCCTCAGCACTCTGATCCCAGTTTATCTTAATCAGTCTCACCACATCTCCTCAAAGTTGACCCTACTAAAGTTAAATACAGTACACCCCCAAAATTCACGGGGGTTACATTCCTACAGCATCCGCGAATTTTGGATGTCATTAAAAAAAATGCCTATTTTTATAATTATGCTCCCAAAATACTTTAATTTTATTTCCAACTCAGCTTAATACATAACCTAAAAATAAAGAATGTAAAGGTAAACCTGTATACTGTACATCATTGTACTGATATGTCTCCAGCAGTGCTAGAATGTAAAATACCGATGTCACCGCTATATGTGCTATCATTCATGCAAGTCTGTTTTCATTGCCAGAAGCCTTAGAAGGTGCAGGGCGTTTCGGTGGCATCTTGGGGCTTTAACCCTTAAACTGCCACATACTTGGGGGTTAACGCACCCCTGGACGCCAAATATTTTTTTGCTGCACTTTTTAAGTAAGCGTCACAATTCACAAAGAAAGAGTGAAATTTTAATGGAACACATTTTTTTTTCCTGCAAAGAGCATCACAATTACTGCAGCACTGATCATTTTACACACTGCTAATGAACTGCAAAAACTATTTAAAAACTACTGGAACAATATGTACAAAGTGCAACTGATCCATGGATGAAATCACCGAGTGATCTGCACTTGAACTGGCTGCACGCAAGCACACAGAGGTGAACGCGTGGACGCTGGCAGGCTAGACTAGTGCAGCGGCTCAATCCCAGGGACAGTGAGGCTGCAGGGTGTCACATTTGGGTCACAGAATTGCACAGAAACACAGGAGACTGTAGAGACAGGAACTTTATTCACACACTTCAAACAAACAAACATGTCTCTTTCAGAAGTAAAACAAGCTCAGTATGCAGTTAGTTCTCGATTAAAGAATAGACAAACATCATAGGGGAGCACAACGGGAGCGGGACCCCCAACAGGAGCAGAGGATGTTCGGGGAGAATAGAGAAACAAAGCAATCAGCCAAAAAGGACAGGTGCTGTTCAGGCTTTTAAGTATGCATAGTGTCGCGCAAGAAGCATATCACACAACAGAGTATGACACAAGCCCAGCAAGTAAGGGAGCAATGTGAAGGTAATCCATCAGCATTTTCAAGAGGGGTTTTTTGAGGAGTGTCCGTGTCTTCTAGGGGTGCGTTTAGCCCCCATGCTCACAAGGGGCTGGCTGCTCAACGAATGTATGGCACTGACTTGTCAGCTCCTGCGTGCTCGCAAATGGCACTGGGAAACGACTATAGCTGGTTGTGGTGGTTTAAGGGTTAAGAGGAACAAAATGAAAAACACAAGAACACTCAGCTGGAGATGCATCACAGTCAATCAGCAGCAAGGAGAAATGAATAACGCTGTAGCTGTCCGGTGCCGCTAACATTCACACCGTCAAGAAGACACTGATTTATTTATTTTTATGGTGGAGATTCCAGGGACGTACCCAGCCTTGTCCCAAGCCACACGCACTCACAAACAGAGACAAAAACAAAGCAAACTGGTAATCAAACAGCAAATAAAGAATGTAATGAAATAAATTAAAACAACGATACCGCCCCTGTTCCCCTTACGGCGATTACACATTAAATACAACAAAGCACAAACAAAACACACACTGTAAATCATGAAAAACGGCAATGGATAAAATGTAAAAGCCGCGCTGACATCCTTTGATCCCAACAGCCCCAGCACCCTCAGCAGAAGACCAATCAGAGCCACTGCAGGGATTGCTGGGAGTCGCAGTTTCTAATTCTATTGTCTACTTTCACCATCCCAAGCTGCGTTTTCCTCTACAGTTCCTTCCTGTTCTCTCTACAGTACAGTATTGCCACGAAAAAAGCCATAAAAATTATGGAGGACATTTGCGGTTTCAGCTAACAATTATTAGATTAAATCCGTGAATGACTGAGGCCATGAACTCTGAACCGCGGCTTCGTAGGGGTCTACTGTAGAATCTTTATTTTTAGAATATGTGCTCTGCTAAAACACAGTGAAATTTATGACATTATGGTCACTAGATGAGTTGTTGAATACGCAAAGATGAAAATAAAAATGAAAATATATCCAATTTTTTGAATATGCGCTTTACCCAAACCCTGTAGATTAGTATATTACACTGAGGTCACTGATCCTAATGGTCCAATCACCTTTACCCCATCAAGTTGGTCTGATTTTTACCGAATACTAAATCTGGACAGGCCTCCCCCTGCATTGGGGTCTTAAAAACTGTCACTCATTATGTCTTAAAACTCCTGCTCTTGTAGTCCACTTAACATTTGGGTGATTCATGTCTAGACTAGGATATCCTCCTCTAAACCTGCCTTGTTAATAATATTAAAAAGATGCACATTGAAACTGTCGTCTACATTTAGGGGTCTACAACTCACTCCTAATATGAGGCTTCGGTCCCTGATGCTGTCCACACAAATCCACAGGTCCTCGCTAAGCTGAGCCTCACCTTCGAATGAAGAAGCCTTGCATTTCAATTCTGTCTAACAAACATGGCGACTCTCCCTCCTCATCTTCAGTTTTACCTGTCTTTCCTAAATAACGTGTGCCCATCTGTGTTCTACTCCTGGCCAGCTCGATTATTTAGCTAAGTTTCTGTAATTCATATTATATCAAATTTATGTGCAGCTGCATGGAATTAAAACTCATTTATTTTATTCTTAATACTCTAAGCATTATGCAGTTTTAATGCACTATTTACTGTACTATATGGCACTTTACTTTGAGCGAGAAATGAAGTTACTATGCGTATTTGATATTACACGACTGTGCGTCCACATGCTATCAAATGAGAGCAAACACAAGTTTCCAACTGGGAACACCCAACAAACTTGGAGCTCCAAGTCGGACAATTCCAACAACCTGACTGTGTGAGGTGGGGTGGGCTGGAGACCAACATCAGAGGGGCAGTGATTGGCACGTGTGAGATTAGGACGTCTGACCCGGCCCATGTTACGTTACTCTCACGTGAGAGGTGCGTGGGTCAAAGCCTGAAGACCCCTGTCCCCACCCGCTTGCCACTCAAAATGCCAAAGCATTCATTTGCTCGTTTTCTCTGAAAATAATCAGTTTATAAAGAGCTGCATCAGCTCCAAAATAAACATATGGAAAAAAAGGCAGCTGCTCATGCACCAATGACGGGTGATTATATATTTGGGTAACTATTAAACATCAAAGTATGAAGAATTGAGCAACACAAAATAAAACACCCGATGCATATGAAGCTACCAGCTGTGGCAGCCAGCTTTGCCCAGGACACTTCCTACGACAACTGGCGTCAGTAACAGCAGAGTCAGTTAGTCGAGTGTATCACAAGTAGCACAGAATTAACAAAGTACTTTCTGCACACACTACTTGTTATGTTGCTATATTTATTACCAACCCAGGGATAATACTATTAGGTCACTGGAGCTCCTTACTCGAGAACTTGATAGACACAACTGGCCATTCCTGCTTGTCCTGCACACTGACCTCGGCTTTTCCAACTGTATTCTTTGAATTCAAACAGGTAGTTAGTGGGTATAAAGGGAGTGTGGGTCATAAATACAACATCACCCTAGAACTATATAATGGTAGCCTCAGTCAGATTTGAAGGTAATGCTTTGCTCTATAAGTTTGTACCGTTATATAAAAAGTGATACACACTGAATGTATTGAATGTGTCCACACGGGGCCACCAACCACCTGCTTTCCCATCGCCGTTCTGAGTCGAGCCCCCTGACTTAACCTTCTTCCTCTTTGCCTTTCACGTATCACTCAGCTTTTCTTTCTGTCGATCTCCTGATTTCTGGCTCAGGGTTCTTTTTATGCTAATAGCGAAGCAGGTGTGCTGGTGCTGATTACAGACCCCAGAGTGCTAATGTGGTGATCGGCCAAACACACACACGTCTCAACATGAATTCACAATCAGCCGATTTCCAAATCAACACTCCAGAGCGGCTCCACCACACACAAATGCACACAGAGCCTCACACATCGAAGGCTGAGCTCACCTTTATTTATTGACTGATTTTTAAAATAGCCAATGCCACAGCCTCACCCTAAATATTAATATGTTGAAATGTCTTTTCTTAGTGGAATCTTACAGTCAACAAATCACAATCCAAACCTTCACCTACTAAGACGTGGGCATCAAAGAGCCTGAACTTGTGTGAAATAATCAAATGTTAGTCAGGCATTAGGAGGACTAGAATGACGTAATCAACTGTTAACAGCACATTTCAACTGAACACAGCAGGCAGTAATTCATTACTAAGTGAAACTCAATAGATTATATAAAAACTTGTTATTATCCTGGAGTAACTGCTGTTTTCTTGTGGCTATTTTGAAGCTTTTCATGAATCAATTATGTCGACAGGAAAACAAAGACCTTATTTGGCAGATCACATGAAGCTTCTCATTACACAGCAGGAAGCAGGATGAGGAGAGTCAGGCCCGTGTCTTTAACTCCAACCCCAGCACATCCAACCTACAGACTCAACGGTGTAAAATACAAAATATACCGCAGTCAGCCCAAAATGCCATTTTATTGTCAGACTGAATTTGGATTAAAATGATTTATGTCTAATATTTGATTTGCCCTTTATCTCTGCCAACTATGCCATGTATCTTTAATTACCTTTCTGAATGCAGATCTAGTGACACTCAACAATGACTCTGTGAATCTTCGAATGGTCCGATCACAAACCCCCATGAATTTACTCTCACAAGTCGAAGCTCCAAACAGTCTGAGAGCAGGGGCCGCATTTTTAAAGTGTGCAGATGCACCAAAAGAGGCCTGAATGTGCAAACAGAAGTTTCCACGCAAACATGGGAAATGAAGACAACCCTGATAAAGTAGGGAAACGTAGGCAAATCATATAAATAATAACAGCTTGGTGATATGAATTATTATAACGTATGTTAACTTGAAGAACATAATAACCCTTAAAAGTGTGGAGTATCTTTGTTCCCTTTTAAGAGGGCCAGTGCTGAGCATTTTCACTGAAGAGCTTTTATGATTTTTCATTAGTTTATATCGGCTGCCTGTTGTTACTTCTCAGTGAACTGGCCAATAGATCAGGAATATCTCAGCCTAGTTTCACTCTGCCATGCCTGCTGTGCTGGAAGCCATTAGCTGACTGTGGTGGCAGACATCAACTTTCTGTTTGGTGGGGCACACTTACATAAAACATAATGTGTTTGACAGCATAAAAAGGCCATTTTCATGGGGGTCTGGCTCTCCTAAGGTAACTGGAGCACTCAAATTACAATAAGGACACCTAAGAGAAATGAATCTACATTTAACAACTGTAAATTGTTACATTATATTAACCCACAGTCACACGTGATGATGCCTTGGCCATGATGTGTTTATTTAGAAGCGCACTCGCTTCGGCACTCCTCAGTTTTTCATATGTTCTATACTGTTTGTTGCATGAGCAATCGTGTCACTGCATGTGCCAAGAAACAGGGTACCCGCTCAGACGCTGCCACCTTTGCCCCAACCCCCCGAACACAGAGGAGAGGCGCTATAATGCGATTAATGTTCACGCGCAGCCTGAAACTCTTGAATGCAGGAGGCGGGGTCTCAACACGTCAGCTGTTGCCTAGGAATGCGAGGATGACAGGTTTTATAAATCAGTGGTGCGCACCACCAGCATTTGTACGGTCATCCCTTCACTTTGCACACAGGCCTGTATCGTTAAACACTACGCCATACATGGCGTCTCCTCAGTCACATTCGGTCTGGGGACGTTTTGTTTATTTCGAAGCGTTAGCTCTCAAATTAAAAAGCACGAAGGCGAGACGGCTTGTGTGGGTTTGTTATGTGCGTGTGATCGGCCCGTACATCGTTTTTTAACAGTGGACTCGACACATTAAATACTGAGGTGACACAACAGCGAAATTGAAAGTTAAAACGTAAAGATCAAGATCTCGGACAAGTCGCTTTGTTGGACCCCGCCCGCCGTATTAGTAGATCGAGGACAAACTAATCTGCCTAAATAAATATCACAAATACGCAACATCAGTGAATTACTCTCTATACGCCATATATTTTTCACAATAAAAAAAAAAGTTTCGCCTAAATAAATATACGGGCCAGTAACACTTTACGATACAAAGGCTATAAACGCCCGAATTTGTTGTCAGCCATAAAGACCCTCTCAGCGCACCGCGGGACGCACACACGGATCTTAAAAGATATCACAAACCTTAAAACTTCCACCTCAGTTGTAGACCCTGTCGCTACCCGATCTGCGGTGCCATGGACTGCTGACTGAGCCCCCACAGAATCAATGACGTCATTACGGTAGCGCGTCTCAAAATCACGTGACGGGTGCATTTGAAACATGACTCCAAGCGGTGCTTCGAAGGCTCGACACAGTGTCGAAACCTCAGTGTCGAGCGGCCCATCAACTGCAGGTCTAGAACTGTGGTGATGTACGGTGCTGTGGCTCTGCAAGTGGATAATATTGGGGTATCCCTCGCTGCGAGAAGGGTATGGCTGCAGACTGGAGACATTATGTGCGGATCTGAAGGCAGGATAACTATAAATGCAAGTGGATAGTATTGGCTAATTCAGAATTTCAATGAATGAGATTATTGTTACTCTATGACAATCAAAAACTCACCTGTCCAATTATCAACGTTTGAAGTTGTCTTTCCAGTGTAACTTTAACCAAACGTTTCACAGTTCGTGATCCTTACCTCTTTGAGGTTCCGCCATATAGAGTTTCCTGTTAAATAACCTGCCGGTGTACCAACCGACGAAACTCCATTAAACGAAAGGAGACAAAAAAGAAGCTGCGGCGCTGAAACTCCATTAGACAAAAGAAGAAGGAGCGACGAAACTAATTACTCGTATTTTTGACAATGGAAGTAAGTGTGCTTCGAAATGAAAACGTTTTAAAGTTGCATTTTTTTCGTATTTTTAATAACTTTGTTTTACATGGTTATGTTTTTACCGTGAACCTTTACGTTTGTATTAATAATCATTTTCACTGTAGTAATTGATTTATGTTCAGTGCTTGAAGTGGATCGGCACTCAGTGGTACCGGCAGCTCTTCAAACTCCACAAGGCGAGTTTCACGAGAACTCCTCGACTGTCCATGGAAAACGAAAAAAAAAAACTTTTACAAACATCTAGGAAACGCTCGATCAGTTATACTGTCGTGAAGTAGACTTTTGATAAAGTTCAGATTGACTACAGTGGTGCACCATGTTACCTTTTTTTCTTTTCAATTTAGTTCCTTATATTGGAGTAATCTGTCTAAATTATAATACCAAATAATCTGCCATGGTTTTTGTGCCGTCAATTTTAATAGAATTTCATGGTAGTTTTGTGCA
>JANRMT010035031.1:0-10321 GCA_026402145.1 Polypterus bichir lapradei | reverse complement strand
ATATATATGTATGTAGAGTTAGGTCCATAAATATTTGGACAGAGACAACTTTTTTCTAATTTTGGTTCTGTACATTACCACAATTAATTTTCAATGAAACAACTCAGATGCATTTGAAGTGCAGACTTTCATCTTTAATTCAATGGGTTGATCAAAAAGATTGCATAAAAATGTGAGGCAACTAAAGTATTTTAGGCTATGAATAAAGTCTTTTCAATTTTTCATTTATCCTTACAACATCCTGATATATTTCATGTTCTTGTGTTGACTATTCAAGCCTGCATACTCCACAGAACAAAAAATTCTACTAGCCCCTCCTGACACAATTATCAGCAATTGACAGCATCTTTTGCAATTTATGGTAACTCTGTTTAGGTCACATTGTGGTTGTTATTTGCTTAGCTTAGTACCCCCATCCCCATATCTTTTTCTCTTTGTCAGTTGATAGATTTCAGATTTGTATTCTGGGTCATAATTATATGGCAACAACCTTGATGATCATTTGGCCATGTGCATTCCTACTCTGTACAGGCCCTTGATAGTAGCATGGTGTGATGACTGCAATAACCCTAAGCCTAACCCTAATGTAAAATGGCATCCCAAAACACAGGTCATCTATCTCTCTGTAGCCCTAGCACATCACAAAACATTATTCAACATTATTTGATTATTTGTATTCAGTTGGTGACTATGCAACTGGTGTGAGTGCCACTGTCCTCTCAAGATCATTTTTGAGTATTGTGTGAGCATGGCTCCCACACAGTGCACAAATGCACTGTGGTTGGAATGGTTGGAAGCTCAAGATCAAGCAAGGTCAAGACAGTACTGTGTACTAAGTTTTTACAAATTATTGTGCCTATGCCCAAAGTTTTATGGGGGAAAACTGTCAGAGTTGTATGTGCATGGATATTAATTATATTAGAACTATATTAGAAATTTTATTAGAAAGGGATTAATTAAATATTCAGTTGCTAATAATTTTATAACTATGGATCACAGTGTGGAACAATTGAAAATGTATGTAATAGAATTGTTTAAATATTACCAAGGGGTGATGATTTTGTTAATACTTGCACTAGATGCAACAAGAAGCTAGTTGGATCTGTGGAACAACTGCATCTGGTGGCCTCAACAATGTAATGAGCTCACCTGCTTTCTTTTTAAGGAGTCCCTTATCAGAAATATGAGAACGTTATTAACCATTTTAAGGAGTCCCTTATCAGAAATATGAGAATGTTATTAACCTTAAGTGAGATACTGATAGCTGAGTTTTCTGCTGCTTCCTTTTAAGAAAGTTTGTAGTTCCTTATTAATACTTTACTTATGGGAAAACACAGATTTTTAATAGTGATGGGTGTATGAAGCCCCATGCTTCTTACTGATTGTGCTGGAAAAAAATTATAAATTTCAGGGTTTCAAAAACAGTGACTTCTGAAATCATAGCAGCCATCAGCTTGAGATAGGAAGCACACACATAAGTCCTAGGTGATTGCATAATTTCAATTAAACAGGTGCACTAAAAGCCCAAGGACGTTCTGTGTGTTCATTTTGATCTTATGATAATCATGTCATTCACAATAAATGAACATGTTTGTATTTGTGACAATTTTCTATAATAAAATAAATGTCTTGTTGTAAAGAAACAATTTGTTGCCATAATATCATTATGATTCCATTATATACCACCAGTGTTTCATAATTATGTGACACCATTCATATAAAACTGTATACTTCATTGTCGGATAACAGATCAAAATGTTCATGTACTCTTGACTGCTTTTTTGCACTTGTGGACTCCATGGTTAATTCATTATTGTCTTTGTATAAAATACAACCAATAGTTTCACAACCCTTTTAATTGTGTGTGGGAGGGTGCAAAACTTTGAAGCAGTCAGGCTTTTGCCAGTGTTTCAGTGACACTTGACATTTTTGACGTTATCAGTCACATGGTAATGGGACTTTGATACAAGCTTAGGTAAAATGTTCTGACACAGTGTGCTTCATTAACATGATATGAGCTTCAAAGCCTTGGTGTCAAATGTCCCATCCAGTTTGCCCTTAGAATGGGATTAAGGAAACTCCTTAAAGTGTTATCACAGTGATTAGTTTCATGATCGTTGCAGGCAAATGAGGATGAGCTAGACTGATTATCCTGACGTTTACCTTAGCCAATAAAAGAAAGTATTTGCTAAAGGTTCTATGATTGATTCTTTCCCCTTTTAATCTAGGCCAGCAGCTTTTTGTATAGAAGATCAGGAAAAACTGAAAGCTTGCACAACTTGTGGACTATACAAGTAATTCTGGTGTGAAAGATATAGCAAATTTTATTGATCGTTAAGTTTCTAAATCCAATCTTATCATGGTTTCTTGTCCAGTTATTACACCATCGGCTAATAATGTCAGTATTAGAAATATACTTGATCCCTTAGCATTAAAGTCAAGGTATAAGTAAAGATTTTATGTGTAATCATGAACTCTGACCTAAACTTTACATTGCACATTAACAATATTATTAGGACTGCATTTTTCCATTTAAGGAACATTGCAAAAGTTAGACCTCCTATAATACTGGCAGATGCTAGAAGAGTAATACATGCTTTTATTTTTACTTGACTAGGCTGTTAGTTTCATGATCGTTGCAGGCAAATGAGGATGAGCTAGACTGATTATCCTGACGTTTACCTTAGCCAATAAAAGAAAGTATTTGCTAAAGGTTCTATGATTGATTCTTTCCCCTTTTAACCTAGGCCAGCAGCTTTTTGGGGGAATTTTTACTCTTTAATTAGCAGTGTGGTTGGTTTTAAATTAGATGGTTTATTATTGCAGTATAGGGTTAAAACATCATCTTACTTTCTTTGTACTTCCTCACCCCAAGTCAAATTAAAAATTGCAAAGTTTATCCATGGGCTCCACTGGAGAAGAACAGTTTGGGATCTTTGCATACCACAAGTTAAGTAAAAGGAGTGGTACCTGGTGAATGTAGTTCCAACACTGGGAAGAATCTGATGGCAGACTCCATGCTGAGAAGATTTTTAGAATCATAAATTCTATTTGTCTGATTTTATGTTTTACTATATTTATCAAATAGCTAATGGCCATATTTCTCCCTAGTTTCCCTTACGATTATCATATCATTCAGGTAACACTGAGTACCTGGTTGGCCTTTCAAGAGGGTGGCAATTTGTCCCTGAAAATAATTTAGTTTAGTTGCTACACCCATAGAGGGTTTTTGTGAACCAAAACAAACTTTCATGGGTAACGAATGCTGTGAAGATGTTACTGTCCTTATTAAGGAATTTCGGATAATAAGCACTTTAAGTTCAGTATGGAAAAACAGCAATCTCCAGAAGTTTAGAAAATATTTCTGCCATAAGAAAAAGTAGATAACTGTCCAAAATAATCACTTTATTTACACAATTGGAAAAACAACTGACTCCACATGCTCAGTGATTTCTTGCTATAGGATAACTTTTCTAACCACTCAAAAACTGCACTTATCACAGCAAATGGCAAAGCTTTTGTTAAGTTGAGAATTTTTTATTTTATTAAGGAAACTTTTAACATATTCCAGATGCTTGCTGTGTGATAGTCCATATTGGATGCAGCTGCCATCACATCCTTGAACAATAGAAACCATCAGCAGTCATGACCGAGATTAGCCAGGCAGTGAGGACACATAATATCACAAGGCAAGGTAGAAATAGTCTTTAGTGCTCTCTATTCACAAATGAAGTATTCAGACAATAAATACAGGGTGGTACAATTTTCTTTTAAATAAATAAATCCAATAAAACTAGTGCTTATGTGGAGGATAAAAACCAAATGTAAAACCATCTAGACTTTAGCTGATAATTTCCAGTCAGCCCAGCACGTCTCTCTCTCATCTCTCACCCCATCGGGTGTTTTCAACTGGCAGAGATGGTTATACCTGCGGACCTTTTTGTTTGGCTCACGTCCCAACTGCCTCCATCTTCTTTTACACTCCCTTGGCATCTACCAGATCTCTATGAGGTTTCACTAACATTCGTGCTCCTAATGATTGCTCAGTAGGGAATACCCCTTGCATCACCATTTCCAACATCCCCTCACCTGGGGACTCATGTATAAACAGTGTGTACGCACAAAAATGTTGCGTAAGAATGTTTCCACGTTCAAATCGCGATGTATAAAACCTAAACTTGGCATAAAGCCATGCACATTTCCACGGTACCTTATACCCTGGCGTACGCAAGTTCTCCACTCGGTTTTGCAGACTGGTGGCACCCAGCGTCAAAGCAGTGCTACTGTTCCTGTGTGGTTACCCTTTCTTTTTCAGATCCACATCTCCTGACGCGGCTTTATAAATACACTGAAATTAACTGCATATTGTTTATTAGTTTAATGCATCTGATTGTAATTAACCAGTAACAATATAATGGTCCACGGAATGGTCAAACTATTCTAAATACAATAGCTGCTTTAGTGTTGTTACTCTCACTGCACCTTCTTCTTCTTCCAGCTGCTCCCATTAGCGGTTGCCACCGCGGATCACTTTTTCCATATTACTCTCACTGCACCACTCAGAGTATTTATATCACTGTATCTGAGTGGGGAATCAAAGATCTACAGAAGCTGAGAAAGAGAATTATCGGTATACAGCATCAAGCACACGCTGCCTCAGCCATGCTGTCTATGGAACTGCTCTCACATGACAAACGTTTCAAAGCTTTTCCTCTAAGGACCTCGCGGTTCAGAAACAGTTTCATCCCAAGAACTTCAAACGTACTCAATTAGTCCATCAAGTGCTCCTTGTAGAACTCTTTGTACTTATAAGTACAATTACCTCACTGTAAACTTGCACTACAGTTATAATATTGCACAACCTGAGCCACTTTATAAAGCGTGTATTTACATATGATGATGATATCATTTTTAAGATGAAATGCAGCAAAATATGTTTATTATATTATACAAATAAAACTTTAACTTCATTTAAATAATCTATATTGTTAATAATTAAACATGCCAGGACATGGTGCTGCAGGGCTAGCGAGAAGCTTGCGCTCCGTTCATGGATTGTTCTTGCCTCACACTGTATTCTTACTTGTGCTGGCGCGACACTGGAAGGACAGATGGATAGAATAATTAAACACATACTACGAAGATATTTCAATGTTTCTTAAAAGTTTTGAAGAATCAGCTTTCTAAACTTACAGATGGCTTAACGTCTATTACAGAGCTGATTGTGTGGCGATTGGGTATTTGGAGAAAGAAAAGTAAGGACAGGAATTAAGGGTTAGTACGTTTGAAAGAGACAGTACTGCTACAATAAAGTATTTCATCGCAGGTCGTGCATGGCGCAGTAAGCATCTTGCGTGAGACATGAACAATCACTGCGCCACTGTGTCACAGAAGGCTGAGCTTAAGGGCTATTTATATTGATTTGAATATTCAAAGAGGCGTAATTCTGGGAGGAGTTGGGGCGGGACAGCAGGCGCGTGCACGTGCGTTACTTTTCATGCTGATCGGGATTTATGTAGCAGAAGAACATGGAAGTTGGTGAACACACAGATTTATGCATCTGGATTTTTCTGTGCGCACATACAATCCCGCTTTTTTGCTTACGCCATGTTATAGTGTGAGTTCTACGCACGATGTTATACATGAGGCCCCTGGTCTCCAATCACCCTGCTTCCTTACTACTGTGTTGGTTCACTCTTCTAATGTTGCCCTTGGTTTATTTTCAATCCATTCCTCCCTCACTATTATGCTTATGCTCCATTTATGCTTATGCAGGTGAAGGTGTCTAATTACACACCCTGGAGCACAAATAAGTAAATTGGCTGAATAGCACATGACTGCACGTGAATGTGGTCTCACCAACTCCATCATCAACACCCTGGGACTGCTCTGCTACACTGCCACCCACCTCTGCCACCCCCATATCGAGCATAAACACACTATTTTTAAACAGACCTCTTTCATCTTAAGCTGTACAGACTCCATTGAAACAAATGGCAATTACTCCTTTTTGGAGTAGGTACTTAGTACAGTAATGTTGGCCTAATATTGTGGCTACAAGTTTGGTAATATAATATCCAGCGTTGACAAAATTGTTAGTGAGTGACACAGTTATTTGCATGTAGCCCTTGATATTAAACAGATGATCTCCATAACTCACTATTCAAAGTTTTGGAATGCATAGCTTTGGAAGCAGTTGAATGCACAATGACTATGATTTTGTGTCTAATATGAGCTCCATTTGGCCTAACATGCATCGTGGATTAAATTTTTAGATGTGTTGCATACTTTAACTAAGTATAATACTTTTCTGTGTCTGTTACACTGTACTTTCTTGGCAGGATTCTCTTTGTATAAAGCCTAGTGGTCTGGAGAACCAGAGTATATTGTTGATAAACTACTCTGTATAGAAGATCAGGAAAAACTGAAAGCTTGCACAACTTGTGGACTATAAGAGTAATTCTGGTGTGAAAGATATAGCAAATGTTATTGATCCTTAAGTTTCTAAATCCAATCTTATCATGGTTTCTTGTCCAGTTATTACACCATCGGCTAATAATGTCAGTATTAGAAATATACTTGATCCCTTAGCATTAAAAGTCAAGGTATAAGTAAAGATTTTATGTGTAATCATGAACTCTGACCTAAACTTTACATTGCACATTAACAATATTATTAGGACTGCATTTTTCCATTTAAGGAACATTGCAAAAGTTAGACCTCCTATAATACTGGCAGATGCTAGAAGAGTAATACATGCTTTTATTTTTACTTGACTAGATTACAGTAATGCACTCCTAACTGGACTACCTAAAAAGACATCAATTGGTTACAGTTAATTCAGAATGGAGCAGCAATAATCTTAACCAGAAAAAGATATACTGAGCTCATCTCATCAGTTTTAGCATTGTTAAACTGGTTACCTGTGTCCTTTAAAATGACTTTAAACTACTACTAATGATATATAAAGCTTCCTTTATAATCTTGCTTCTCCATATGTTTTGGAATGCTTGTGCCCTTACATTCCAAGTCGTAACCTTAGATTTTCTAATAGTGGTCTGCTTACTATTCCAAGAGTAAAGCATAAAAAAAGCAGTGAAGCAGCCTTTTGCTGTTATGAACCAAAAATATGAAATACTTTACCAATTGGGTGGCACAGTGACACAGTGGTAGTGCTACTGCCTCACAGTAAGAAGATCAAGGTTTGTGTCCTGGGTCCTCCCTGTGTGGAGTTTGAATGTTCCTCCTGTGTCTGTGTGGGTTTCCTCTGGATGCAGGAACAGTGGATTGACGATACTAAATTGGCCCTTGTGTATGGCTGGGATGTGTGTTTGTGTGTGTTTGCCCTATGCTGGACTGGTGTTCTGTCCAGGGTTTGTTCCTGCCTTGCGCCCTGTGCTAGAAAGGATATTCTACAGCACCCCCTACAACCCTTTTCAGGACTAAGTAGATTTAGTTTTTTTCTCCAGCTTGACTGGAGTTTTTTTTTTACTTTTTTCTCTGTCCCCCCAGGCATCTGACCTAATTATCAGATTAATCTTCAAGAGACTTACAAGCCAATTCTATATAGTGTATAAGGACTCTACTTCTCTATTAATTATATATACTGTATATGCAGTATATATGTGTGTTATTTTTGTGTGCTATTTATTCATTTTAATTTGCATTTCTATGTTTGTAACTATTTTTTGACAAATTTTGTAGCACATCCAAAATAAACTTTATTATAGCTGATGCAATCTGTTCTTTTTTTTCTTGAATGTCTCCTACAAACAGCCAAATGTGACAAGATGCTGTTCCACTCTTTGCTTACAAGCCTTGATTTTGGGGTAACACATTGAACAATTCACCCTCAGGTATAACAGACTACTGCATGCCTAGTAAATATTTACTTCTTAAGAAATCATGCTCTGCTGATTCAATACATTATAGTAACCGCCAAGTCTCTGTGTAGTCAATGAAAACCTGGCATAGTAATACCATTTACACAGCAAGTTTTACCATCCACCACAAATCCAGAAATATCTGTTGAGAAAGCAGAATTTATTTAATAATAAATTGCCAAACAATTAAACCTATATACCACTCTGCTCATCACAATCATACACTCTGCCTCACATCTCTTTTAAAGCTGTCTTCCATCTTTATCAGCTTATCTTTTCTGGGACATTGCAGTAAGTTAGGAAAGCTATCAACAGCCACAGAAATGAAATCAGCATTGAGTGAAAAAAATTATGCTAGCACATAAAGTTGAGTGAGAACAGAACTCTGGATACACAGAAGTATTTGTAGCTAAAATACATGTGCTTGCAAATGCACTAACGTGTCACAACTGGGTAGCACTTGACTACATTAAAAATCCAAGTGAGAGCATGGTGCTGATTAATTATACAGGCCGCATTCAGAGTTGGTAAGAAAAGGATAGCTATTACATTTAACATGAGTGGAAATGCAAATGTGTTTTCTATCCATATGCAACAATCAAGTCAGTGAAAAAGCCAAAAGAATCATGTAGGACTCAGGCAGCTGTCAGGTAAGCTGCAGAAGGGTCCCTTTTACTTCACCTACAAACATTTCATCAAAAGAAAATCTTAGGCTTCATTACTGAAAAATAGGTTAGATATTTTGGTGCTTTTACAGTGTGGCAAATGGCTGTGGGCCTTGCCCGATCGCGACGCCCTTCTGATGAGAGGACCAGGGGAGAGGACATATAAGCATCAATACCTTACCCAGGACACGAGAGGGCAGCCCACCTGGTTTGCATCGGGGCTGCGGGACTGGAGCCTGGAAGCTCAATCTTGTTGGGGACCTTTGCCAATGCCAGGGGACGCTTGGAAAATCTCAGAGCCTCAGACTGAAGCACTTCCGCCACACTAGTACTGCCAGGAAGAGCGTCAGGGAGCACCTAGAGCACATCCAGGTCAACTATAAAAGGGGCCACCTCTCTCCATTCGGGGAGTCGGAGTTGGGAGGTGGAGGACAGAGCTTGTGAGTGGAGGAGTGAAGGTGGCAGATAACAGAGAGAAAGAAAGACAGGACTGAGCCTAATTGGAGTGATTTGTGCACTGTGTGTAAAGGCTGAAAAGGAGAAAATAAATGTTTGTGTTGGAACTTCTGTGGTTTGTCTGTCTGTGTCGGGGCTCGTTAAATTCTACAATAGTAAGGAAAAGTAAACATTTCACATTACTGCTTAAAAGTTTACAAAAACAAAAAAAAAATCAATTTCAGGCAAGACAAAGTTTGGATTTGTGCCAAGGCTGGAGTTTTGTTGTAAATATGCTTTTACTTGTGCTTGGTACAATTTTATTTGTATCACATAACTAATCTTTATAAATTTAATGAAGTTGTTTGGTTACTTTTTGCATTCTAAAATACATAGTTGTGGGATGTTTACTTTTGTGTGATATACAATATTATGATGTGATTTCACTTGCATACTGTATGCATTTTATATTTATGGTTTCAATAAATTATGACTACCTAGAAAGCCACAGACCTTTTGCAAGTTAGAATAAAATATTTTGAACTTGAAGTATTACTTGCTTAGGACAATAACAACTTGAGTTTATAGTTAGTAAAAGATACTGTCCTAAGCACCATAACTGCAAGAGGTATTATTGGTGTTTACTTGCACTGTACCGCTTGAAAGATCTTTTAAAAAAACTTAATTGTTTTTATTTTATTTTTGCATGAGGTCACCCTGTGCAGCAGTAGCAATAATACTTATTATCATCATCACTGCTTACACACACTGGTTAGTCCTTGGTATTCTTGGTACTGTTACTACCACTACTGACTGTATAATTTTGGACAAAAGAAATTATATTTTTAGTTTAGTCTAACTGTAGATAAATTCCTTTTAAATTATTGATTCTTAAAATGAACATTTATTTCACTGCAAGGTAAATAAAGCCTAGTTTGAAACAACACGTTAATTACAACTAAATGATTTTAAGTGGGGTAGTAAGTTACTATCATCAAAAAAGTTGTCAATAAAAGAACAGCTATTAAGCACAGAAATAGAGTACAGTCAACTGAGAGGAGAAGGAAAACTCCATGGGTCAAAAATATATGATTAAAAAAATCAAGTTATTTAGCCAGTTTTATACAGCAACACTGTAATTAAAGAAGAGCAATCAAATCTCTGATTTGGTATACAGCTGAAGTCTTCGCCCATCATGTTTTTGTGATTGTACATATTGGGGAACTAGCAGAATACCCGCGCTTCGCAGCGGAGAAGTAGTGTGTTAAAGAAGGTATGAAAAAGAAAAGGAAAAATTTTAAAAATAACGTAACATGATTGTTAATGTAATTGTTGTGT
>JANRMT010034948.1:0-10074 GCA_026402145.1 Polypterus bichir lapradei | reverse complement strand
TGGCCCTGTGTGAAAAAGTAATTGCCCCCTTGTTAAAAAATAACCTAACTGTGGTGTATCACACCTGAGTTCAATTTCCGTAGCCACCCCCAGGCCTGATTACTGCCACACCTGTTTCAATCAAGAAATCACTTAAATAGGAGCTGCCTGGCACAAAGAAGTAGACCAAAAGCACCTCAAAAGCTAGACATCATGCCAAGATCCAAAGAAATTCAGGAACAAATGAGAACAGAAGTAATTGAGATCTATCAGTCTGGTAAAGGTTATAAAGCCATTTCTAAAGCTTTGGGACTCCAGCGAACCACAGTGAGAGCCATTATCCACAAATGGCAAAAACATGGAACAGTGGTGAACCTTCCCAGGAGTGGCCGGCCGACCAAAATTACCCCAAGAGCGCAGAGACGACTCATCCGAGAGGTCACAAAAGACCCCAGGACAACGTCTAAAGAACTGCAGGCCTCACTTGCCTCAATTAAGGTCAGTGTTCATGACTCCACCATAAGAAAGAGACTGGGCAAAAACGGCCTGCATGGCAGATTTCCAAGACGCAAACCACTGTTAAGCAAAAAGAACATTAGGGCTTGTCTCAATTTTGTTAAGAAACATCTCAATGATTACCAAGACTTTTGGGAAAATACATTGTGGACTGATGAGACAAAAGTTGAACTTTTTGAAAGGCAAATGTCCCGTTACATCTGGCGTAAAAGGAACACAGCATTTCAGAAAAAGAACATCATACCAACAGTAAAATATGGTGGTGGTAGTGTGATGGTCTGGGGTTGTTTTGCTGCTTCAGGACCTGGAAGGCTTGCTGTGATAGTTGGAACCATGAATTCTACTGTCTACCAAAAAATCCTGAAGGAGAATGTCCGGCAATCTGTTCGTCAACTCAAGCTGAAGCGATCTTGGGTGCTGCAACAGGACAATGACACAAAACACACCAGCAAATCCACCTCTGAATGGCTGAAGAAAAACAAAATGAAGACTTTGGAGTGGCCTAGTCAAATTCCTGACCTGAATCCAATTGAGATGCTATGGCATGACCTTAAAAAGGCGGTTCATGCTAGAAAACCCTCAAATAAAGCTGAATTACAACAATTCTGCAAAGATGAGTGGGCCAAAATTCCTCCAGAGCGCTGTAAAAGACTCATTGCAAGTTATCGCAAACGCTTGATTGCAGTTATTGCTGCTAAGGGTGGCCCAACCAGTTATTAGGTTCAGGGGGCAATTACTTTTTCACACAGGGCCAATGTAGGTTTGGATTTTTTTTTCTCCCTAAATAATAAAAACCATCATTTAAAAATTGCATTTTGTGTTATATTTGACTAATGGTTAAATGTGTTTGATGATCAGAAACATTTTGTGTGACAAACATGCAAAAGAATAAGAAATCAGGAAGGGGGCAAATAGTTTTTCACACCACTGTAAATATTAGCTCTCTGTATCTCCTTATTATGCTTATTTGTTTTAGTTACTACAGATTAGGATTTTGTGTTGGCTGGATGAAAAATTGGCCCGATCTTGGTGTGTTTTTATTTCATCTCCAAGTCCTCATTTCAAATATTTACTGCTATTTTTCAGCAGAGCAAAAACAAACACATCTTCCAGTCTTTGACTTCATTCCTGATCTCTCTTTCACTTTCTGGACAAGCAACTTTTATACCAGTTGAGCTCTTACCCTTACTTTCCTTACAGGAAAACCCTTCCAAAGACCTCAGTTCATACTATTAGAGCTCCCACTGGTAGACCAGACTGCTCCTCTTGAGACCCAATTCAAAATTAAAGAAACAGGCAACAACTACAACTTCCTATTCCTGTCTGTCATACTAAGCAGCACATTTCCGGCTAATCCTGAGTAGGACTCATTTATTTCCACCTAACATTCAGGGGAATCTGAAGATGCATGAGAGAAAAAGGATTATCAGAGACATATGTGAGGATTGTCCAGGATATGTATGAGGCAGTGGGGACTCAGGTTAAAAGCAGTGTTGGGGTAACCAACAAGATCCCAGTTAAAGTAGGGCTGTACCAGGGATCTTCTTTAAGTCCTTACCTCTTTGATCAGGTTATGGATAAGTAGAGTCATGGGACAAAAGACCAATCACCTTGGTGCATGCTTTTTGCTGATGACATTGTGTTGTGCAGCTCCAGAAAACAGGAAATGGAGAGAAAGTTGGAAGTATGTAGAAGAGCTTTGAAAGATAAAGGGTTGAAGATAAATAGGAAGAAGACAGAACATATAAGGCTTAATGATGATCAGGATACAGAAGTTAGCCTTCAGGGAGAGTTACTGAGAAAAGTGGATACATTTAAATATCTAGAATCAGTGGTAGCCCAGGATGGAATACTAGATGCAGAGATAACCCATAGAGTGCAGTGTGGATGGATCAATTGGAAGAAGTTATCAGGAGTATTATGTGACTGAAGAATTAAAAAAAAAGTTAGAAGGTAAGGTTTTTAAGACAGTGGCAAGACCAGAAATGATCCATAGAGCTGAGACATGGGCATTAAAAGGGAGTGCAGGAGAAAAAGTTAGATGTGGCAGAAATGAGAATGTTGAGATGAATGTGTGAAGTTACAAAAAAGGACAGAATAAGAAAAGAGACAATCGGAGGTACAACAAAAGTAGGAGAGAAATCTAAGAAAGTTTAGGAAAGTAGGTTGAAGTGTGATGAGGTGAGTCAGTGAATATGTGGGCAAAAAAGTGATGAGAATGGAAGTACAGTGGCAGAGAATACGAAGGAGGCCAAAGTAAGGTGGACGAATAAAATAAAAGATGTGAAGGAGAAGGTCTTGACTGGCGAGTAGGTGCAGGACCAAGATGTTTGGCAGAGGTTGTTCAAGCACATCGACCCAACACAGAAGTGGGAAAAGAAGAATAATAGCCTGGTGACAGTCACCCACAGTCTTTCTCATTATCATATATCTGCTTGAAGTTACATGTTTTTCATGTTTTATTTATTTGTTTGTTCTATTTAAAGTATTTCTCAAGACCTTATGTATTTCTCTTGGTTTTATATGTGATTTGATCCTAGTGTACTGCCTCTTTAAATGTAGTGTAAACGCTGGCCCGGACACACACAGACGGACAACATAGTTCACCCAACACACTGTTTATTCACACTATTTACAGTTTTTGCTCACGTGCAACCCCAGTGCCTCTTGCACCGATTTCCCCAAAGTCCAGGGCTCACAGTCTCTGTGCCTTCTCTTCCTGGCCGCCTCCAGTCCTCTCCCCAGCTCTGTCTCGCTACCTCCCGACATCCACCAATGACTGGAGGGAGGCGGCCCCTCTTATGGGAACCCGGATGGGCTCCAGCTGCTTCCCGGCAATTAGAGTTGGCCACAACCCTGTGTGGCAGAAGTGCCGGCTGCGCACCCGGAAGCCGTCCGGGTGTCCCCTGTCGTCTTCCCCCCGGCACTTCCTGGTGTGGCGGAAGTGCCGGGCTCCCGGGATAAATAGGCACTGGGGCGCCCCTGGCGGTGGCCATGGGTCCCTACAGGGCTGGGCTTCCAAGCCCCCTACCCGAGGCCTCCTGCATAACCAGGACAGACACCCCTCTCGGTCTGAAGGAGGCACACGCCCTCCTCTGGTCCTCCAAGGCGTCCCGGCCGGGGACCACAGTAGTTATGGTCCATCTTCTTTGTAAATGGAGCCCCAATAGGTGGGACTACCCTGCCTTCATTACTTCTGAGCTCTCCCTCAGGCTATTTAAGCCAGCTGGGAAGGCTCAGGAATAGGAATAATTAATTAAAAAGTGGAGTTCATGCGGGTACTGTGTTTTGTTTAGAATTGTTTGGAATGGTTTCTATTGCTTTTTTATTAGATTCTTCTCCTTGTTTGTGGATTGAGCCAATTTTTGGTGGATTGCCTTTAAGGCAACGACTTTCTTGCCTGTTTTTGCTCTATTGAGGTTTTCTTTGTATTTTTTAAATTATTTTGAATACATTTTTCATTTATAAGAAATTCCTGTTTGTTCTTTTTTATACAGGCTAAATTCATAACTTTCCTGTTGCTCATTTTTCTTGTTTGCATCTGTGCAATGTAGCCTGAGAGTTAGAATGATCATGTGATTGGACACCCTGATCGGGCCACTCACGTCATGTCTCTCTCTCTCTCACTGTTACTCCCGCTCTTTACAGCTTCTGGCTCAACAATGTTTAACAGAGAAGGTAATGAAAGTAACAAATTAATCCAATTACTTTTTACTTTTCCCAGCTGGGACCCTACAGTCAGTTGGGGCTCCTAGGCTGTTAGCCTATTCGGTAATCCATCCCTCCTTACTAAAGCCTAATCTTATCTCTTGCGTATAAAGAAGGACTGATAAAACCATGAGTATATATCTTGTCTAATTAATTTAGAAGACACTCCACTAAACAATTACTCCTACAATAATAAAGCTTATGGTCAATGGTGAAAACCAGCTGCAAAGACTGTCACGATTTTTAAGCAAACTGTACCTTAAAGTAAATCTTTGAGTGTCAAAACAAATTTTCCCTTACAGAGCAGATGCTGGATTCATATAGCAGTGGCTCAGAAACATTTTAAATAGGTACTTAACTAGATAAAGTGTGTTACTAGGCCAATTTTATCATCTGATAAATAATTCTATTAAGCAGAAAAGATATTTTCTGCCTTGAACGTTTTAAAATATCTAATATATTTTAATTACATTTAAAATGTATTCAACAGTTCCAGAGTGCAGGATACTTATGTTGCAATTGTATTATTAAAGGTTTATCCTAATTTAACACACCTGGATCCTGTGATAACTGTTTTGGAAACTGATGTCTTGGTTTCAAGGCACTGAGGTTGGACGTTCTTCATAAATTCACACTCAGCACAGTTGTAATGCCGCACATGACCAGAAGAGGGCAGTGAAAAATCACAGACAGTCTTTCATGTTAAGCTTTTTTTGTGTTAGTGTTATAAATTTAAACGTGCATGTCTGAATAGTCTTGTCCTTACAGAGTAGTCATACTATAAAAAGTAAATATGTAAAATAAAGATTGCTTTATATAGTATTTGCGCTTATTTCCTAAAAAAACATAATTTCAGAAGTTCAAAACCTAATTGTTAGGAGGCACTAATATATCAATCTTACAGATTTTCAAGGTAGGGTTACATTTGCAAATAAATGTCTTGCAGCCATTAAAATGAATAAGTAATAGATAGATAAAAAAAAGGTCAGTCAGTCAGTCAGCCATTGCCCAACTCGCTATATACTAACACAGGGTCAAGGGGGCCTGCTGGAGCCAATCCCAGCCAACACAGGGCGCAAGGCAGGTACAAATTCCTGGGCAGAGCACCAGCCCACCGCAGGGCACACACACACACACAAAGCACACACTATGGACAATTTTCGATCGCCAATGCACCTAACCTGCATTCTTTGGACTGTGCATGGGTTTCTTCCGGGTGCTTCGGGTTTCCTCCCAGACACGGGAAGAACATACAAACTCCACACAGGGAGGACCCGGGAAGCGAACCCAGATCTCCTTACTGCACCACCGTGCCGCCCTAGATAAAAAAGTAATTTTTTTAAACCATTTCCTTCATATTTAGTAAGCTTATAATAAATAGAATTAAAGTGTAAACTAGATGTGCTTCCCAACTAAGACAGTTAAAATCTAAGTAATCAACATAGACCTTAGCTTTAACATTTGCAGTGCACCATGCAATGCATATGTCTCTATTATATTGTTAATGTTTGTAATGCACCATATGTTGGAATGACAAATTCACTTTATGACTAAAAATGTTTGTGACGTGCCACCTTTTGGAATGACAGAGACATAGCAACCAGACGGACACATAGATACACACACACTTATCCTTTTATTAAGGTGGAAATTAGTATTAGAAGTTAATACATGCATATGTACTCTTTTTTGCATTATTTGTCTGTTTTGGTTTTATAAATGTAAAAATATTACTATAACTTATAGTGACAATAAAATTTTATTCATGTTTGCATGTTTCTCTTCAAGATTAATTTCCAATGTGTTTCCAACTTTTTTATATGCGGACATATTTTGAAGTCTTTGAGACACCAGAATTTTTCTCAAACCAAGATAAAAATCAAACTCTTACTTCAAAAAAAAAATGAACAGTTCTAAAAGTGTATTAACATGATGGCTTGCATGAATCTAAATATTGGCGTGATTTATTACTATAACTAAAATATTTCTATTGCCACTATTACTTCTATTCCAATTTTTACTATTAATATTCTAATATTACTAGTAGTGATTTTACTACCATTACTTTTGCTAGTAAGCTGTATTTTGATAGCTAATAGTATTGTGGCTGTTTTACTGACAAAGTAGCACTTTTAACACTTTTAATGCAAATACAAGAGCAAATAGCATTTTACTACTACTGGTGCAATTTCATCTCAGATTACTACCACTAGAAATGGTATTATTACTACTAAGCCTAGACTAGTTTAACTAGTACAGCTATTACTGTAACTTAAACTAAAATAACACCTTCGATGTTAACTCCATCTATCATTAATACCAGTACAACTAGTGCAAGAATCTCTTTTACTATTACTTCCACATCTATACTAGTATAACATGTATTTCTACTAGTCCTTCTAATGACAGTACAAGTAGCACTAGCATTGCTACTATTTGGGGCTTGAAGTGGGCCGGTACGCACAGATTTGGAATACTAGTACCTCTCCATTTTTCACAGCTGTGGACCGGCAATGCTTGGTGTTTACTGGCAGTCTTTGTTAGCATGCCAGCATGCGTAAAGCATCACAATCTCCCAGCTTCTTTTCAAAAGTAAGTGTATCTACACTTCAGGCATGATACTATTAACTATCATTTATACCAGAACAACTCCTACCACCGATGCTAGCACAAGTATCAGTTGTATTATTATTTCTACTAATCCAAATATCAGTACAACTAATACCTTTATTAATACCAGTAAAAGTAGCACTCATATTATTAGTACGAATACTAATATCAACAGAACTAGCACTTTTACTACTACCACCACCACTAATATTACTAAAACTATACTACTACAACAAATACTACTAGTAGTACAAACAGTAGTTCTCCATCAGCTACTGCTAATACTACTACTGGTATTGCTTCCATTTCTACTTCTATTTCTGTAATTTATTAGCAAGTAAACAGGAAATTGTGAAGTTTGAGGAGTGCTGAGCTATCTGTACATAAAGAAGGTGGAGGACGCTTACACAGGAGGAGGAATATGTGTTATTTAGACAAAAAGCTTGTCCCTGACGTTCTAATGAAGAAGCATGAATAAATAAATATCAAAATATTGGAGTAATTTCAAAGGATCAGAGTCAAAATACAAACAAGCAATATGGTGTCTAATGCAATGAGTTAATTTTATTATATATATACTGTATATATTGTGGAGGATGGCCGGCCGTTTATCCCGGCCAATACCCCCAAGCCGCCAGGTGGAGCCCTCCTTGCAGCGTGGAGGTCCCCAGAAGACCAGCTGGGCATCATGGACAATGGAGTTTTTATGGATCGCCTTGCTAGATGCCATGGGGGCCACAAGAGGGAGCTGCAGCGAGGACCAAAGATTTCTTTGTGCCCTATGACCCGGAAGTTCGTCATAGGAAGAGCGACGGGCTTCCGGGTTGAAGAAAAGAACTTTTACCTGACCCGGAAGTGATTGAGAATCACATGGACTGGGGATTGGGAACACTTCCGGGTCAGGACATATAAAAGGACTGTGGGAGCTCCCAGACGGCGAGCTGAGCTGGGTGGAAGGGTGGCAACGCGTCTGGGAGTGGAGGATTGATTTATTGTAGTATTTGTGAGTATTTATGAGTATAGTGGTGGAGAGTGTGCTTTGTGGACTGTGGCAATTTAATAAAGTCAACTGTTGGACTTTTACCTGGTGTTTGGAGTCGTGGACAGGGGTTCAAGGGAGCGAGAGCGCCCCCTATCTACCACTATATATATATATATATATATATATATATATACACATATACATACATACATACATACATACATACATACACACACACAGTATATATATATTTACACATATTTAGGAGCTGATCTATCTCTGAAACAGTTTATGACTTCTCCCATAAGGGAAGACTTTTTGTTTCTTTAAAAACAAAAAGGAAAACCAGTGAAGTCATTAGAGTTACATTAAGGTGACAATCTTAGTACCATCTGTCTGACATTAGTGTTAAATTTCAATTAGACTATAATAATCTGAGCTGCACTGCATACAAGTGCAAGTGCTAAGATGATGTGATGCCTAAAACCAAATTAATTCCTAAGTGATGTTTAACATCATTGCAAAGGAACTAATTAGCTCATTGCTTTGTTGAGTTATGCATGCTGATTTCAGCATTGTGAATGCCAACGCTTGCATCCTCAATGTCAACCATTTTAGGAAATAGCCGCTTGAGTATAATTTCACATCCCCTTAGGCACTTTCACTTTTACCAAAGTGAAAAGTATACAAAAAATAATAAAAGCAGATATATACACAATAATGGTATGTATAACATAAAATATCCATGCTTTGATTGCAATAAATATACACAAGCAACCAGAAGCATTTTTACCTCATAATGCAAACAATAACATGAATTTCTATAACTCTTACATAAAACTAACTCATACACTATTTATAATTTGGAAGGCAGTTCATATGGTAGAAGTTGCCAGGGGCAAGGGCAACACCAAGGCCCTAAAGAGAACAGGAAACTCCTAATGGAAACCTTTCAGGAGAGAGAGCAATAAAGAGAGATCCAAGCTGTCAGGGACACAAGTAACCAGTGCAAAAAAAGCATGAGAAACAAGGGGTGTTCACCGTCATGCGTAAGGCAAATAGATATAACAGTCAGTTGTCTGAAGACAGTCCATAAGGACAAGGCTAGAGGGAAAGCAGGAAGTCAAGGAGATATCCAGGTTACCTGTGCATTTGCTTAGAGCCTGATGGAAGGGTGTCATTGAGGGGATGCAAGATCGATTGGCCAGCAATTGGCAGTAGAAGATCTGTAACTGGTCTGTTGCGGGGTTCTTCATTTAAGGATGAGGTGGGGTATGAGTTCCGACTGGCAACAGGACAGACCTCTTCTCACCACCCCAATGATTAGGAGAAAGGGCACAGTATTTAAAATTATGAAAGTGGGACCGCAGACACAGTGAGAACTTTCTGGAACCCACACCCCCACAATAGGGGAGATAAGGAACCCACCTGACAAAAAGAATTTATAGTAAAACCCAGATTAAACATTGCCATATTTAACATTTTCATACATTTCACATTTTTGTATGCTGTTGGTGAACATAAAAAGGTTAATTTCTGAACATTCACACTGCAACTAAAATTAACTCTGTGCTGATTTTTTACCTCAAATCTGATTTTTTTTAGACTGATCCAAAACGTGATAAGAGTACAGAAGTCCAACCTGAATGTGTCCTATATGTGCAAAATGAGAAAATAGTTTAAATCAGACAGAAGAAAACTGCAAACTAATAGACTGCTATGCTACTTCACATTGTCTCAGTGCAAGACATGTGCAAATTTGTAACCTTGTGATGGCAAGGAAGAGAAACAGGAAACGAAATATCAGAGCTATTCTTTTGAGGGCATTTGTCACTGGCTGTGTTCTGCATATTGAAACAATTGACCCAAAGAACAGGAGACAGGACAGGTGAGAGTGCAATGTGTTGGGTTTCCCTGCAAAACAGTTATTGTTATGAACAATTAAGTTGGTTCAGAATTGCAACTACTACAAACATCTGGTCAGAGAAAGATGAAGATCTGCATATTATTTCCTTCAACAGTATGTTACATAAAAGTGAAGGTATGGTCTAAAATAAACAATAAACATAAATACGCTGTCAGAATATCTTTCTATTGAATGTGTCAATATCAACAATAGTTATTAACAGAGTGTTTTATTTTATTTACTAGGTGATGCACTACACTTAGGATAACATCAATATTGTGGAAATTGCTAGAAAGTAAAACAAAGTATTTAATCTATACTAATAAAAGGCAAAGCCCTCACTCACTCACTCACTCACTCACTCACTCACTCA
>JANRMT010034832.1:0-10197 GCA_026402145.1 Polypterus bichir lapradei | reverse complement strand
GATAGATAGATAGATAGATAGATAGATAGATAGATAGATAGATAGATAGATAGATAGATAGATAGATAGATATTATGAATACAGGGAATGTTGTCACTGAAATCGATTTGTACCAACTGAAATCTCCTGCTGTGAGACCCTGGATGGCTGTAAGAACTTAAGGCAGTGTTTGTATTTATTTCTGTGTATACAGCACACTGTACTTTGTGTTTCATTCTAGCTGAATTTTATTAGCACTCTGGACCTGTCCACAGCGTAGGGCACTATATAGGCTGTTCTTTACTATCTCGGTTAAATCTGCAGCCTTGAATACATTTTCAGGGAAGCTCAGTGCATAAGCAGCAGAAATTTTGCAGTCAATAAAACAAGTGTTTCTAAATTAAATAATACAGGCAGCCTCAGAGCTCATTTCTCTGCTGAATTACCAAGCAAAGCGTACACACAAACACAGATTTACAGCGTCAAAATGAAAGTTAAATTTAAGCGCTGGTGCGAAGAAATGAACAGGGAATTATGGGACGGCGGTAAATTGGTTCACATACTCATTTGTTCAAGCACCCCGCATCATTTATTTATTGAAGTTCTCTCCACTCCCACGTCGCCCTCTCTCTCTCTCTTGCTCTTCATGAAATAGACTGAAAGGTGTGCTCATCTCACAATCCCTGCTGCAGAACGTGGCAATCATTAACAATCAGAATTCACTGCCATAGCAGACTGTGCAAGAACTAATTTCCACAGATTTTGTTTTTGCGCGTCCACAAATGCCTCAGCATGATCAACCCCCACCACACCAACTGCGGCACTTCTTGTGTAATTTTGGGCTATACAAAAAAAAAAATTGTATCGTATTATATTTTACTAAACTGCCTATTAATACAGTTTTAAGTACTTCTTCATCATTTGCTGACCCCACTTAATATTTTTGCTGTTGACATCCATTCCTTCATTTATCAATATCCTGCATTAGTGGGGTGCAGCCAACTCTGAGAGTAAAGGACACAAAGAAGATACCAATCATCACTGAGGTGGCAGGGCACCCTCTCATATGCAGATACACTCATGTAATGCCAGTCAAACTAACCCAAATACATCTCTAAACATGTACCCAGAGGTAAAAACTTCACACAGGCATAGGCTGACCATTTAAATTCTGTAACGGGAGTGAAGAGGGCTCTCCAATGATGATATCAACCATGCTCAACATACATTCGATTTAATTTTTATATCTTAATTGTTAGTCAGAGCTAAAATTTAAAAATTAAACAGATCATTTTAGGTGTATATGTTCAAGCCCTGGCCCAGAAAATAAACGACTACAGCCTGCCTTGGCACAATGCTTCAGAAGGTCTTCAGTCTCTCTGAGCCCTCATTTCTTTATTTAGCATTAACGTGTTACAGTAATTAACTTCATTGCAAATTTAAAGTTATATTTTTTATCTTCTCATCTAAAACAGTTTCATCGATTTCAGAATATACCTTCTAATGGAGCCACGAAGGACATGTGCCACACAATTTACAGTATTAATGTTGTCATGGATGGGCTGGCATCCCAGCTATGGTGGCAGATGTTCCCATACCAGGCCATAGAAACCATGAAGTCAGACAATGCAAGTGGGTTTTAAAGGAAGGAGGAAACATTCCCTCCAGGAGGCTGCTATGGAAGGACAATATAATGGATGTCTAGACATCCCGACTGGCTTGCACAGGATTTCTTTGACAAGCTGGGAGACCATATCAAAGGAGGTTCACTGGGAGGGATGGTATGACATCCCACCTAACCTGAATGTGTACTGCTTCTCACCTCAATTGGCAGGATGGACAGTGGCTCCACTTTGGATACCTGTAGGAATGCATGGCACCTGTAGTCCTGCAGAGTAACCCTATTGGGTTCCTTGTGTGCCACCAAAGGATGCTACCAGGAGAGGATTCCTTTACTTTACAGCAGTTCCACTTGATGCAAACATGCATCCTGGGAGGAATATTTTGACACTGAAAGTACTCCTGGGTCTGGCATAAAAACAACCTCTATGCCCCACTTGCATGAGTCAACCTTGAGAGGAAGAGGAGGACAACATTTGCCTGGGATGAGTGGAGGAGGTGAAGAGGAAGAACAGACAATTGTGCACTGCCTTGACACTAAAAAGAAGTAGGTGTAAGGTATTTGTTATAAACTTAAAGGGTTGATATGTATATGCCTAGGCGGGTTTGAGGCTCTACTATGCCCCCTAGTGTTTTTAAAGATTTTCCATATAAATTCATCCATCCATCAATCCATTATCCAGCCCGCTATATCCTAACCACAGGGTCACGGGGGTCTACTGGAGCCAATCCCAGCCAACACAGGGCACAAGGCAGGAAACAAACCCCGGGCAGGATGCTAACCCACCGCAGGGCATATAAATTCATCCTGTGTTAAATAATCTTGTATTTTCACACTGCTTTTAAATATATTTTTATGTATATGTTCAAGCCCTTGCCCAAAAAATAAAAGACCACAGCCTGCCTTGGCACAATGTTTCAGAAAGTCTTCAGTCCCTCTGAGCCCTCATTTGTTTATTTAGCATTAACATGTTCCAGTAAAGGGTGGCACGGTGGCGCAGTGGATAGCACTGCTGCCTTGCAGTTAGGAGACCCGGGTTCGCTTCCTGGCTCCTCCCTGCGTGAAGTTTGCATGTTCTCCCTGTGTCTGTATTGCTTTCCTCCCACAATCCAAAGACATGCAGGTTAGGTGCATTGATGATTCTAAAGTGTGCTTGGTGTGTGTGAGCTGGCATCCTGCCCGGGGTTTGTTTTCTGCCTTGTGCCCCGTGTTGGCCGGAATTGGCTCCAACAGACCCCCGTGACCCTGTAGTTAGGATATAGTGGGTTGGATAATGGATGGATGGATGTTACAGTAAATAACTTCATTTGAAAATTTAAAGTTATGTTTTTTATCTTCTCATCTGAACCAGCTTCATCAATTCCAGAATATACCTTCTAATGGAACCAAGAAGGACATGGGCCACAAAAAAAAGCACACATAAATGCATGAACAAAGTGGAAAGAAGAAACACCTGAAGGCCTAGTCCTGATAGGCAGTGTCACCACACTACATGAGGTCTGCTTGTCACGTGTAATGGTAAATGAGGGTACAGATCATGCAACGAAACACTCTGCAAAGCCCAAACAGATCTATATTATACAGCCATACCAACAGGAGGAACTAGCGTTATTAATATTATAGGAACTTCTGGGGATTTTTTTTGCAGTAAATGCACTGGAAAATTGAGAAGGGATGATTGCCTGGTCCTCCATCCAGGGAGTTCCTTCCTGTGCTTCATGGTCACCTGCTGAAGGTGTCTGTCCCATTAAATGTTATTTGAAGCTCTGAAGTGTAGGAGTACTGCAGGCTGCCAGTATCAGCTTTAAGCATAAAGCTACAGGGTTGTGCCACCAATGTTCTCAGACCACGGGTTATAGAGGCACCTCCTTACCGGGCTGGTGGTTTAGGAAAAAGGATCAGTGATAGAGTCAAGTGTTCAGCTGGTGCAAGGAGTGTGAGGGTTTTTTTTTTAATTCATGGCTATAAAAATGGTTCTGAGTGTCTGTGAGTGAACCTCGTCACAGGTTGGTTCCTGCTTTGTAGCTAATGCTGCTGGGAAAAGCTTTGGTCCCCAGAGCTCTGAGTTGAACTAAATGAGTTGAAAAATGAAGAGATGGACAGATGGCAGATTACCACAAATCAACATTTTTGTCTCTTTTATGATTTATAGTGTCTTTTACAGCCAGAAGAGTCACAAGGAAGTGGAGAAAAAGTATATACACTCTCCTGGATTTGTGACTGTAGGAAGTAAAGGCTTCTGTTCTGCTGATTCAAAGATCCCAGGGGTCTAATTTCCATGCCAGTCTGAGGTGCCATCTGTGCAGAGTCTGTGATTTCTGTGGCAACAGGGAGGGAGCTGACAGAAGCAGATGAATGGCAACTGTCTTGAAACTACAAAGCGCTTATGAAAGATAATCCATCCATTATCCAACCCGCTATATCCTAACTACAGGGTCACGGGGGTCTGTTGGAGTCCATCCCAGCCAACACAGGGTGAAAGGCAGGAAACATACCCAACGCAGGGCGCGCACACACATACACACACACACACACCCACATACCAAGCACACACTAGGGACAATTTAGAATCGCTAATGCACCTAACCTGCATGTCTTTGGACTGTGGGAGGAAACCCACGCAGACATGGGGAGATCATGCAAACTCCACACAGCCAGGACTCAGGAAGCGAACCCAGGTCTCCTAACTGTGAGGCAGCAGCGCTACCCACTGCACCAACATGCCGCCCATGAAAGATAATACTGTGAATAAATGACAGAATGATTGATTGATTGCATGGTCGATTGATTGATTAGTTGGTTGAATGGTTTGTTTATTCATTGGTTGGTTAGATGACACTGCACAACAATTTTTTTGAAAAGTCTTGCTTCCTGAAAAGTTTTTGCTGATTATACCTACTGGGTATGCACAAATATAGTTTTGGTTTTACTGCATCACGTAGGAGCTCTGAGAAATAGACATTTATATGTTTACTGACAATAACATATTTAGTCACGTTTATGTTTCGCATAAGCTATTAAATTCAACAAAATTAAAAGTGTTTTGCTCCTGATTTTCTTTTGTATTCAATGTCTGGTGCATCACGTTGCAGTGTCCAACAGTAGTCAGCAAGCATTGATAGATTCCAGTTGCCCTGGTATCGTTTCTCCATCGTAGCAATGTCCTGGTGAAACCTTTCACCGTGTTCGTCACTGACAGCACCGAGATTTGCAAGGAAGAAGTCCAAGTGTGAGTGGAGGAAATGAATCTTGAGTGACATGTTGCACTTCATTGCCTTGTATGCTTTGTGAAGTTTGTGTACCAGCTGAATGTAGTTTGGGGCTCTGTAATTGCCCAGAAAATTGTCAACAATGTCTTTGAAGGCTTTCCAGGCAATTGTTTCTGGCCCAACTAACAGATCTTCAAACCGCTTGTCACTCATAACATGTCTGATCTGGGGGCCAACAAAAATGCCCTCTTTGATCTTAGCATCAGTTATTCTTGGGTACATCTGTCTTAAATAACGAAAACCTTCATCTTCCTTGTTCAGTGCTTTCACAAAATTCTTCATGAGTCCCAGTTTTATGTGAAGAGGAGGCAAAAATATCTTTGCCGGGTCGACAAGCGATTCATGTGCCACATTTTTCTGTCCTGGAACTAACTTTTTACAGAGTGGCCAGTTCTGTCGAGAATAGTGCGACTCTTTGGCACTACTTTCCCATGCACAGATAAAACAACAGTACTTTGTATTGCCGAGCTGCAGTCCTAGTAACAGAGCAACGACTTTAAGATCTCCACAGATATTCCAGTTGTACCTGCTATACTGGACGTACTTCAGCAACAGTTCCATATTCTCATACGTTTCTTTCATGTGTGTTGCATAGCCAACAGGTACTGAAGGATAAACGTTGCCATTGTGTAGCAGAACAGCTTTTAGGTTTAACATTGACAAATCAATGAAGAGATGCCACAATTCTGGGTTTTGATCACAACCCAAGGCCAAGAACAATCCTTCAATGTCACAACAGAAACAGAGACTGTCGACTTGTGCAAAAAATTTGGTTATACTGTATCCTGATGTCGGCCTCGAAACACAGAAATTTTCATTTCTGAAAATGACAGCAAACACCATTCCTGCAGTCTCGAGCCCAACAGCTCGGCTTTTGCTTTTGACAGACCAAAATCTCTGACCAAATCGTTCAGTTCGGACTGTGTTATCAGATGTGGATCGCCTGATGAGCACGGTTCAAAATCTGGGTGAATTTCACTGTCAGTACTCTGCATTGCAGTTTCTTCATCTGGTTCATCTAAGGTCCAATCCTCTGGTGGTTTCAGAATTGGAAGACTGTCGTCATGTGGCACGGGTCTCATTGCTGAAGGCAGATTAGAATATTCAATTGACTTCTTGTTTTTGGCAGAGAAACCAGACACATTAGTCAAACAGAAGTAACAGTCCATCACATGGTCTTTCTGTTTTCGCCATATCATCGGAACAGCAAACGGCATCGTCTTTCGAGTGCCTCTGAGCCAGGCTCTCAGACTGACCGCACATGTCACACAGCAAATGTGAGGCACCCATTCCTTGTCTGGATCACCAGTTTTGCAGCCGAAATACAGATGATAAGCTTTCTTCACAAGAGCAGTCATCCAACATCTCTGAGGCACAAGTGTATATTCGCCACAGATATAGCAGAATGTATCGCGGCTGTTACGACATTGACGAGACATATCGCCTGACACCAAAACGTCTATAGCATCAGGCTTACTTACTGTTATATTGCTACAGATACTATACTTTACTATACTGATACTATACATACACAGTGACTATCTATATAAACCAAATGAGCAGGATTGGTGTATGCAAGCCACCTTTATAGCAGGCTGAGACAGCGTCAAGCTCGTTCACAACTGCCCAGGATGTCAACTTCCACAGAACAGCTTCTAACCTCGACATGTCCAGGCTGCACAAACTGTTGTTGATAAGTCACTTACGGGAGCGAAAATGTTTGGATACAAATATAAGAAAAAATCATGACAAAACTGAAGATTCCTCTGAAACGGTACGTGATGTGATATTCGTATTCAGTGCCCAAAAAATTTATAAGAAACACCCAACAGTGTTCAAGAAGCGAAAACTTTGTTGTGCAGTGTGATTGATCAGTTACTTATTTTTTTGACTGATTTATTGGTGAATTGGATAGTTTAATGAATGATTAGTTATTTGATTGATTGGTTGGTTAATTGATTATAACTGACTGATGGGTTGATTGGTTGGTCAGTTGATTGCTTGATTTGTTGGTTGGTAATATTATCGATTTGGTCTGTTCATTGATCCATCCAACCATCCATCCATCTTCAAACTCTCTTATCCAGTGAAGGGCCGTTGAAAAGCTAGAGCCTCACATAGCTGATTGGTTGGTTAGTTAGTTAATTAACTGACTGAGGGGTTGATTGGTTGGTCAGCCAATTGCTTGATTTATTGGTTGGTTGCTCAGTTGGTTGATAGTATTATTGTTTTTGAATTGAATTGGTTTGTTCATTGATCCATGACTGTGGGAAAGCTGTAGCCTCAGCTAGCTGATTGCTCAGTTAGGTGATTGATTGATTGATTGATTGATTGATTGATTGATTGGAGATTTAAGTTAATTATAGACACAATCAGACATAATCATGCCTTACACTGATGTTTATCATTTTTTCAAAAGTTTATAATTTTCTCAGATGCAGAAGACTTTGAAGGTGTACAAATGACCTGAGGCTAGCATTGAGGTAGAAATCAATTCCATGTCTCCCAATCCCATGCTTAAAAACCCTCTAACAGAAACAAGGCAGCTTTTGCATCAATAAGGAATGTTAATTCTGCATTCCAAATTTTCCAGTAAACACATCAATTACAAGTCAGGTTCATGGATAGGCAGAGTCAGTCACAAGGCAGAAACTCCATCACAGGGCAAACTCACAGATCCAATTGCCAATTAAACTAACACACATTTAGATGGTGGCCTTCTCAACTTTGTAACTTAAGATGATTAAAGAAGGAAAACAAAAGGTGAAGGAATCCTTGTGACCTGAACTAGAACAAGATCATCGGTGGGCTTTCAAGGCCCCTAAAAAACTTAAAAATGAAGAATCTCTCTTTACTTCCTGTGTGAGCAAAAACAAATACCTTCCATGACAGGAAGAGAGCATTTAATGAAAAGATAGAGAGAGAAGAAGAAAGAACAAAGCCTTGATTTTGAACAACTTTCTGTTCTTTAATTATAGTGGAAAAATATAAACTGAAAGATACCCAAAACAAAAACAAAGCAAGAGATTTTTGACTATGGCTTTCCTTTCCTGTATAACTCATATACTGTATATGCAAGTAAGAATTTCACTGTACTCTAAACAAGTGACAATACTATTACTACTATTACTTATCTTGATTGTGTGTCAGAGCACTCCCTCACAGGCTCTGTCGAGGATTATAATAACCCTCCAGGACATGAGGGGGCGCTGCCACTAACATTGTCTTCTCTTTTCTCCCATGCACGACACACCTTTTTCATTGAGTTTATTATTATTTCTCTCTTGTCTTTGGATGAATAAAAGGAACAACCCAGTTAGTATCCCAAAAATGTATGCTGTTTGAATCTGTCATTACCACAACCAACCACATATTCCTACTACTACATTGTATATGTGCTGTGCGTATTTACAGTGTACAGCACCTTCAACTATAGTGAGAGGTTGGCAAACACAGTTAGATGAAGGGATGAAAGGAGGAACTACTGGATGTTTTTCTTACCCCCCCCATTATAACAAATACGTTAGTATGTGTCTACAGGTGAATGTGAACATTTTTAATTAAAATTACAGTATATATTGGTTTATAGGGTCATTATTGTCATGCGTAGAGTACAGTAACATGTGCTAATCAACATACAGCACATTTCCACTCTCCAGCACCGTTATTAGAGAGAATTACCTTACTTTAAAAGTTCTGTCTCACCTACCACAAAAATCTAAGAACATGTTCGTGATAGTAATGCATACCACATTTAGGGCCAACGCTTAAGGTATCCACACTGACAGTGATCAGCCTTAAGGTCTGAAACTGGGATTTGGGAACTGTGAGATGCTAACACTAACCACTGAATCTTAAAGTGCTCAAATGTTCAGGTTGTTATTATAAACTATTGATGTTAAAGCAAAATACATATCATTTTTCTAAATTTGTGCCTATTGTAGATACTGTATCGGCTGAGGCAGACAATTATTTAACATGAATCTTTCATTACAGATATATTACTAGAGTTTTACTTATTTTTATATGTATGCCTTTATGCAAAGTAACTTGCTAAAGAGGACAACAAAATCGAGTAAACATCAGTCTGGCGGACGATTTTGGAGCAAGAATATACAGTAAGTCCTACAATGGTCTCTGCGGTGTACTGCCTTGAAATACATAGAGAATGAGTTTCTGTCCACACTGCTATGTTTTCCTTTAAAAATCCAGACATTAATCTCTGTTTTCTCCTTTTGTTCACTCTACCTGGGAGTTTTTAACCACCAAAAACAGAGACATGAAAACTCACTCCAAAGCTGCATATTTTTGAAAACGGCAACTTAGTGTGGCAGTGTGGATGAATAGAAATGTCTGGTTTTGAAAATGCAGAATCCAATTGCACTCTGATTGGTTCTTGTTTATTGCCTGGCCCTCCCCTAATTGCATAATGCTCAGTACAACATCTCATTCCCTGATTGGTTAACCTTCATACAAGTAAACCATATTCAAACATTACGGACATAGAGGAGCTGCTTTCCCTGGTGTTTGTTGTGTTGTTTACCTGTAAGCATCTAAATTGCATTTTGTACAGTTTGAATGATTCATACATGTGCAACAGGCAAATAATTTATTGGTCTGTCTGATAAATCCTGTGGCCAGCAGCATTAGTAGCCTTTCAAGGATTTTTCCGCTGATGCACGCGTGCCTGGTAAAGGCAAACGGCTACATCATATACATTTTCATTCTTTTTAAAGCATCAGGAGTTTTCTGACATTATATATTTTAAATCAATTTGGCTTGTAATCGATTATATATTTTAAATCAATTTGGCAACTATTATTCATCAGTAAAAGACTTTAACCAGATAGTACTGACTCCAAATCTCTTGATGAAGTGATTTTTGAACAAACCTGATTTGAACAGTGCATTGTTATAAAATCATCTTTAAAGAGTTTGGGTAAATTAAAATAACCTTAATTATTATTATTATTTAATCATTATTTAATTATTAATTACTATTTAATTAGTATTAATTATTACTTAATTATTTTTAATGGCCTTAAAAGCCTTGGTATTCAGTAGTTCATATGGCACTAATATATTAATGATTGTATATAGTACACAGGAAAGATTTAGGGGTGGCACGGTGGCGCAGTGGGAGTACTGCTGCCTCGCAGTTAGGAGACCTTGGTTTGCTTCCCAGGTCCTCCCTGCGTGGAGTTTGCATGTTCTCCCCGTGTCTGCGTGGGTTTCCTCCGGGTGCTCCGGTTTCATCCCACAGTCCAAAGACATGCAGGTTAGGTGCATTGGCAATTCTAAATTGTCCCTAGTGTGTGTGTGTGTGTG
>JANRMT010034821.1:0-10239 GCA_026402145.1 Polypterus bichir lapradei | reverse complement strand
GCACAGCTTGGTCATGTTACAACCGGAGGGCCGAACTGACAACATGGTATACAAAGAGATCCTTAACAAATAATTATTGGCATATTTTCCCTCAGTTAAAAAGGTTAAATTTTCTTCTTAATAAAAATTTTAAGGCAGTACTTCGCCACTGCGAAGCGCGGGTATTTTGCTAGTTTTCATATAAAATGGTAAAATAACAACAACAACAATAATAATACAATAAAAACAATGAAAAATATACAATATAAAAGCATAAGTTGCTCAGGTTGTGCAATATTACAATTATACTGCAAGTTTACAGTGAGATAATTGTACTTTTAAGTACAAACAGTTCTACCAGGAGCATTTGATGGACTGATTGAGTGTGTTTATAGCTCTTGGGATGAAACTGTTTCTGAATCACGAGGTCCATATAGTAAAGGCTCTGAAGTGTTTGCAGAATGGAAGAAGTTCAAATAGACTGCGCCCATGGCTGGAGCAGCATGTTCTAGAAGTTGTATCACAATAATTCTCCCCACTCTTGACACAATCTGCTGTAGAGCTTTCCAAACAGCTGCTGTATGGCTGTGATTCCACACTCAGATACAGTGGGTTAAAATACTCTGAGTGGTGCAGTGAGAGTAATAACGCTAAAGTTGCTATGGTATTTGGAATAGTTTGATCATTCCATGCACCATTATATGGTTACAGGTTGATTACAATCAGATGCCTTTAAATAAAAAACGATAAGCGGTTAATTTCAGTGTATTTGATAAAACCGCCTCAGGGATTAGAATCTAAAAAATAAAGGGAAACCACACAGGAACAGTAGCACTGCCTTGACACTGGGTGCCGCCAGTTTGCAAAAACCGAGCCAAAAATTTGCGTATGCAATGGTTTGAGCTGGCATGAGAATGTGTGTGGCTTTACGTCAAGTTTAGTTTTTTTATATTGCGATGTGAGCATGGAAGTGGGCGTATGGAACATTTTTATGCGTATACACCATTTATACATGAGGCCCCAGGTGATTATTTTAGCAGTGACATTGCAAATGGAATTGTGGTTAATTTCTTAAACTAGAAGACCACGGAGTCTGATAGACTATTAATTATAAGCTAAAGGGACATTTGCAGAGAGTCACACAGCAAAGCTTAAGATGATTGAAAAGGATGACATTAGAAGATTTAATGTGTTTGATAGGTTTACATACAGCAAACATTAATGAAAGATCATGTAACATGTTAAGAGTTTAGAATTTTGAAAATTACAACCAGAGTTCTGAAGGTATTTTGATGTTTAGAGTGAAGTCACATTAGATTTTCTGCTGACATGTTACTAAGTAGAACCTTTGGTAAAGCTATGAAAGGCCCATGCTCTTGTTTATCATGGAGTCATATGTGATTAAGGTGTCAGCCTCTCCAGCATCACGGAATACTACTCACACATTAACTTGTAATCTGGCATGCAAATCTGTCATAGCCATAAGTGATTCACTCCCTGGGTGACTAAATAAATTCTTCAGAAGAGCTAATTATACCAGGGGAATTAATTACAAAATAATACAAAATGCAGTAAAAAGAAAAATGCACTCAGATGACTGCCTTACAAATTCTATTGATGTTTATCCATTGAAGATATTCAACAGTTCAAACTGTAATGGAAAAATCAATTCATTTTAAATTGTGTTCATTTGAAAAAGTACAGCAATGGCTACTGTGCATTACCTGAATTATGCAGACTTGCTGGCCTTACAATGTAATTCTTTTTCAATCTTGAGTTTATTGTTAAATTCATTTGGGTCCAAAGTAAACATAAACACAGAGATTTAACACACTGAAAATGTTTTCTCATTACAGCTGCACATCCTTTTCCTCATGTAAAGGGGTGCTCAGCATTATTCTATTATCATAACAATATGCTTTATTAGGGTTTGGATTTGCTAAAGCTCACATAACTTTAGTGCAAGTGTACAACGTAAGGACTAAAGTAAACAGCCGTCAAGCAACCAAAATAGCAAAAAAAAAATCAAAGCATACCCTGTGGACACTGAAACACCACAAGTCCAAAGATGAGTTGGGGCACCACGGGCTACTTGGTTTATTGACATTAAAAATGAGGGTACGTATGGAAAATTTGATGAGTCTCCTGCCTTAGCTGCTCAAGAATTGATGTCCTATTCATGGTGTGGCACTCTTATTTCAAATGCAGTGGTGGAGGCTGGCATAAAAATGCAGGCTCGGTTATGGGATGCACTCTCATCCCCATGGAAGTAGCAGGGGAGAAGGAAATGAAGACAATGAACAATACTGCACATCCTCTTTCTGACACACTAACACTGAGGACTTTCAGCCAATGAATGATTCAGCAGAGGTGTAAAGAAATGCTCCTGGGGCTCCTGTATACCAACAGCAATGTGTCTGCATAATGCCTCACTGGAACTGCTCTCTTAACATTAGCCAAGTTAGATATTTTCTTCTTTTTTGTAATTCTTGTGTGTATTTATGGGGGATGTTGTTATTGTTTGTTATATTATTTCTTGTAAAAAGCTATGATCCCGCCCTTGGGACCTTCTCACCTATCTATGGACATGGGGCTTTGGTGAAAGCTTCACAAGTCCTCCATTTGGTCCAGATCATCCTGGTTGAGAGAAGAAGCATTGGTGAGCCTCTGTGCACCCTTCATCTCTTTCCTCTGTGTCTATTTAATCCCAGACCCCAGAAAAGACAGACTTTGCTTGCAATTGCCAGAAAATGTAAATACATTATTAGTATACATGTACTTCCTAAGCTATTTATCAGGTGGAAAGATGGTGAATTGAGGATGGACACAGTACAACATGCACAATCTTAAGATCTTAATGGATTTATATTTCAGTGTGGAGAAGTAAAATTAATTCATAGTGGGAAGACAGAATTTAACAATTTCAGAAGCCGTGCCTATTCTTGCCATTTCTTATCCTCTGCAGTTTTTATCAGTGCACACTGAGATGGATGAGGTCAACACACTTTCAACAATGGACTTATAGAAATAACAAATAATATTTACTACTTCCTACTGGGTGCTGTTTTTGTGCCCTGGTAGTAAATTTACATCATTAATACTTTTGATAAAAATGACAAGTATGTTATACATAAAGCAACAGATCAGCTCATCTGCAAAAAAAGTTATAAAAAGTAAAAATTTAATAAGTCTAGTTAGAGTAGACCCTTGATTTAATGGATCCTGATTTAATAGACAAAAATTTCTGTCCTGAAGGAAAAATTTCCCACTGTGCCTTGAGCATGCAAAAAATCGGACTCAATGAGTCAGCTGTTTTCATTGGCGCTATACAAATAAAATGTATTATTATTATTATTAGTCCATTTCAGTTCATGTCATAATACATAATAACTGGGCCCATTCTTTGGGCCTAGTTTTACAATGATGTAGAAGTCCATTTAATGGATTGTGCCTTTCGTAGGATATGACATGGTCCAACTACTGTGATCTTCTGTAATTCTTGTATTTTGATGTTACCCGGGATCTGTTGGGTGTATTTCTCCATTCCTTTCTTTATAAGTCTGGGGGCTTCTGTTACTATTGGTATTGTTGTGGCTTTCATTCCCCACTTTCTTTAAATTTCAATTTCAAGGGCTTTATATTTTGACGGTATTTTGGTTACTTTAACTGAGCTGGTTCTTTCAGTCGGGATGGACATATCAATGAGTAGGCAGCTTTTGTCTTTTTTATTCTTAATCACGATGTCTGGTCTGTTGCTGGTCTGGTCCTATATCTCACGATCTGTCTGTACTTGTATGTCTCATAGGATTGTGATATTAACTTTTTCTGTTACTGTTTGGGATTCATTATCATGCCGTTTCTTTTGTGTTGATGTTGACGTCTTTGCAAATGTTCCAGTGCAGGTATGTGGCGGCCTTATTATGTCTATGAAGGTATTCAGTTTTGGCCAGTTCAGGGCATCTTGCCAAGATATAGTCAATGGCTTCCTGGAATGGACCACATATCTTATACACTAGATCTGTGCCATCTTTGAGGATTTTGCTCCGCTAGTAGTTGGTCTTGATGGACAGGTCTTGGGCAGCAATAGTAAAGCCCTCTGTTTTGGATTTTATCCCAGCTGTTTTCAGCCATTGGTTGGTCATATGTTGGTCTACATCTTTCTCAACTACTCTTTTTGGGTATTGCTTGTGCATTTGTTTCTCGTCCAATTTTTGTTTCATTTATTCTTGGGTGTAATGCTTTGCTTTTTGACTTGGCATGGATGGTTGGAGCTTCATTTACAGGTTGTAGTGTTTCAGTGAGGATGAGTTCTCTTCTGAAGATTGTGGCTTGGCTAGCTATGGAGTACTGTTTCTTTTGCTTTTCATGCTCTGAGGAGGGGGTCATTTTTGGTGTTAAGGTAAGTGACTAAGCTGTAAGTTATGACAGGTATAACCAGGGTGTTGATGTCTTCCATTCTGTTGTTTTCATTGAGTTCAGATTTCGTTACCATTTGAACTTTTCGAGAGTACTCTTTTCTGATCTTTTCTTTCATTTTGGCATGTTGTATCTCGTCCCCATCATTCATGCCCAGGTATCTGTATGTGACTTCATGTTCTCGCTCTTGGATGGTGATATTTAAATCAATTTGGACATTTTTGATGGTGGTAAGTTTTCCTTTTTTGAATGTGGCTTTGGCACATTTGTCTATTCCAAAATTCATTTTAATGTTCTCACTGAAGCCTTTTACAATGGTTAAAAGGCTAGATTGTTCATGGTCATTCTTGGCAAACGTTTTCAGGTCAACCATATGGAATAGATGATTAATAATGAATAAGCCTGTAGTACTGTATGACCGTAGTTGGTGTTGTTCAGGAGATAGGATAGTGGACGAAAAGCTATATAAAAAAAGCAGAGGAGAAAAATAATCTCTTTGAAACATGTGTCTATTGATGTCAATCTGTCCTGAATATAGGATTCCATCTGTCTGGTTTAGAGTAAGGGCTATTTTCCACTAGTTCATATTTACTGTTAAAAACTGGATGAGTATTGATGATATTTTGTTGATGTCAAGGCATTTTAATATCCATTCATGGGCACAGAATCGAATGCCTTCTTGTAGTCTGTCCAGGTTGTCTGTTTTTTCTTTCTTGTTTTCACTTGCTAAATACAACATATTAAGAGCAGGAGGCCTCATGTATAAACAGTGCGTATGCACAAAAATGTTGCGTAAGAACGTTTCCACGTTCAAATCGCGATGTATAAAACCTAAACTTGGCATAAAGCCACGCACATTTCCACGGTAGTTCATACCCTGTCGTACGCAAGTTCTGCTCTCGGTTTTGCAGACTGGCGGCACCCAGCGTCAAAGCAGTGCTACTGTTACTGTGTGATTACCTTAGATCCACATCCCTGATGTGGCTTTATAAATACACTGAAATTAACCGCATATTGTTTATTAGTTTAATGCATCCGATTGTAATTAACCTGTAGCAATATAATTGTCCACTGAATGGTCAAACTATTCTAAATACAATAGCTGCTTTAGCATTGTTACTCTCACCGCACCTTCTTCTTCTTCTTCTTCTTTCAGCTGCTCCCATTAGGGGTTGCCACAGCGGATCATCTTTTTCCATATTACTCTCACTGCACCACTCGGACTATTTATATAACTGTATCTGAGTGTGGAATCACAGCTGATTGGAAAGAGAATTATCGGTATACAACATCTAGCACACGCTGCCTCAGCCATGTTGTCTACTGAACTGCTCTCACACGGCAAATGCTTCAGAGACTTTCCTGTACTGACCTCGTGGTTCAGAAACAGTTTCATCCCAAGAACTATAAACGCACTCAATCAGTCCATCAAGTGCTTCTTGTAGAATGCTTTGTACTTATAAGTACAATTACCTCACTGTAAACTTGCACTACAGTTATAATATTGCACAATCTGAGCCACTTTGTAAAGCGCGTATTTACATATGATGATGATATCATTTTTAAGATGAAATGCAGCAAAATATGTTTATTATATTATACAGATAAAACTTTAACTTCATTTAAATAATCTTTATTGTTAATAATTAAATATGTGAGTACACGGTGCCGCAGCGCTAACGAGGCGCTGTCGCTCCATTCATGGATTGTTCCTGCCTCGCGCTGTATTCTTGCTGGTGCTGATGCAACACTGGAAATATAGATGGATAGAATAATTAAACATGTACTATGAAGATATTTCAATGTTCCTTCAAAGTTTTGAAGAATCTGCATTCTAAGCTTACAGATGGCTTAACGTCTATTACAGAGCTGATTGTGTGGCGATTGGGTATTTGGAGAAAGAAAAGTAGAACAGGAATTGGGGGTTAGTACGTTTGGAAGAGAGAGTACGGCTACAATAAAGTATTTCATCGGAGGTCGCGTATGGCGCAGCAAGCATTTGCGTGAGACATGAACAATCACTCTACCACCGTGTTCCCATGCTTTAACTCCTATCATCATGAAAATGATATCACGTATACATCTCAGTATTTTATTTATTTAGAGAGCTGTAATATCACAAATGTAATGGATTCTGTGTCCTGTCAGAGTAAGAGAAAGCCCGGAAGCACATAATGATTCACACACATAGAGCACATAGAAGATCAAATACAAGACAAAGCATTGAATGTGCTACTTTAGTTACGATGGGATCTGAGAAACTAGTAAATTAAGAGATTGAAAGATGAAGTTTATGATGTTCTACTTTAATGACAAAATAAACTACATGATTAAAGTGGAAATTTCGAGACTATAGTTGACATTTCGTGCTTTTTTCCCACAGTGTGCCTTTTTTTTTTCTCTGTACCCTAATAAGCTTTCATATGACACTCAGACGGTGGGCTACGACTCGCCTTTTCACGGTGACTTGTGACAACTTGTTTTTTACTTCGGACACTGTGCGACTTTGTGAACTTGAGCTTTCGAGTTTCTTTGACACGCTATGTCACTCGATCAACTTCCTTTTGTTGTTTATACCACTGTTTAAACCAACAAATAATACGTTTTTCCTTGCCAGCACTTGGTATTCACTGAAATTCTTCTATTTCCCCTGTGCTTTTGTCATTGTCTTTTCACAGAAGGCTGAGCTTAAGGGCTATTTATCTTGATTTGCATATTCAAAGAGGCGTAATTCGGGGAGGAGTTGGGGCGGGACCGCAGGCTCATGCACGTGCGTTACTTTTCACGCTGACCAGGATTTATGGAGCGGAAGAACGTGGAAGTTAGTGTTCAGACAGAATTATGCATCTGGATTATTTTGTGCTTAAGCACATTTCCGCTTTTGTCCGCACGCCATGTTATAGTGTGAATTCTAGGCATGGCATTATGCATGAGGCCCCTGGTCTTTGTTTCCTTTTCAGCACTCTTTCTGTTCCATGGGAATTAGGTTAATTTCTTAAAGATGGTATAAAACTCTTATAGGTTGTAGGTACACATGTGATAGGGCGATAGTTTTAAGGGTTTTTGGTGTGTTCGGTTTTGGGAAGAAGGTAGGTAGTACCAGCTGTGAGCCATTTTGGGCAGGTTTCTGGGTTGCTGATGCACCCATTGCAGACATCTGTCAGATCTTCATGTAAGGATGGCAACTCATTGATCCAGAGGTGCACTACCCCATCATTCCCATTCTGTGCTTCTATTTCCCCGATCCATTCAGCATTTTTGTTGTAACTCTTGTTTTTTCCTGATGTTGCTTCTTTGATCTCAATGGACTTTTTCCCTAGCTCTCTATAGAATTTCTTTGCATTTTCTTTCTAAGTTTTGTTTTGGTGAAATAACTTCTGTCTCTTATTGAACATTTTCATTAATTGGGCTTTTGTTGTTTCAGTTTTTCAATGGCTGTTGACATTTGTTTTTTTTGTTTTTTTGATGGTGTTCCTCTTGAATAGTGTTCTTTTTCATTAACTGGTGTGAAAGAAATAGCCGGACACACAACAAAGGTTTGGGGCAGCCGCCTGTATAGTTTCCCTGGCTGCAAAAGGCTTAAATTTGCATACAGTGAGTACAGGTTAGAGTCCAAAACAGAACTGTTTAAGTATGGAGGATGAGTGGTTTTTATGGGTGGTTCACAAGAAGTGACATCCTTGGGGCCAGGACAGGAGGGATTTCTCTTGGTTGGCCTGTGGAGAGAAAAGAGAGGGGGTTAGTGCACCCCACCACCCCCTGGCCTGGCATGGAATCAGCATTTCCTGGGGATTCATTTTTTCACCAGTGTAAGGAACCCAGCTAACACTAACAGTAATAATTTGGGAGAAAAGTCGGATTAACACTAATGTGGGTCAGCAGTTTTTTCATTTTCTAGCAATCTGATAGCAAAAGAGATATCACACAGTTGTAAAGATGAGCTCAACTATGCACTAATTTGAGCTTGTGGTGTAGTTCAACTTATTAAGAATTTATTTATCTGAGTGAAATTTATATTATTCTCAAAAGAATATATTATTTTAAAATATCCTCTACATGTGTTATTTTTACCTTAATGTTCAACAGATTTTAAAAACATGGAGATACTAACTTCTGGAAAATGGTCTGGCAACTCTTTATGCTTAATATGCACACATCTTATTATCCATTTCTCTATGAGGTTAACATGGGGATTGTGATTAAAATAATAATGCCTTTATTTTACAAATTAATCATACTTTATATGCTATATTTAATATTTGGATTTTTACCAGCCATTTTCTTCAATTCGCATTCAGCACAGTGTAATTACATCTACGACTGTGCACTTATACTGTTAAAGTTGTATTCTGGACCAGACACTGCTTGCAGACGTTTTCAAACAATCTTTGCCACACTTTTGGGTTAAGCCCTCCACTTACACCCTCTGCACAATGTTTAACTGCCTCATCCTTTACAACGTTATTTTTTTTTATTAAACTTTCATTTACTCTTAATTATTCTGTATTACTGCAAATTTAAATATCTGATACACGGGTTACTGTAGTTGGTTTATTGATGTGTTGATAGTGTAGCACTAGCACCGAAACAATGGACTCTAGCTCTTACCATGGTTGATCCAGCAGCAGTATGAACTGCCATTCCACCTTTCAAATAAGCAGCTTCAGCGGCAGCTATAAAAACAGCAGTCCTGCAGCCATCACACAATTTACCAGTGCTGCGACCCTTTTTAGGCCAGGTGCTTACACGGATGATGTTGGCTTGGCTCTGCTGAACAATGCTATGACATAGAAACTCAGTTTATCTTTAATCAAGATATTTGGAAGATTTTATTGGAAATCAAATAAGTTTTAAAATTAATCATGTTTTATTTTTTGTAACAAAATTTGCTACTAAAGTTTAGCAAGGAAAGATGCAGAATTCTCAGACATAAAATTTTGATAATAAAGCCTAAACTGCCAATAAATCTATACTAATAAAAGGCAAAGCCCTCACTCACTCACTCATTCACTCACTCACTCACTCACTCACTCACTCACTCACTCACTGACTGACTCATCACTAATTCTCCAACTTCCCGTGTAGGTAGAAGGCTGAAATTTGGCAGGCTTATTCCTTACAGCTTCCTTACAAAAGTTGGGCAGGTTTCATTTCGAAATTCTACGGGTAATGGTCATAACTGGAAGCTGTTTTTCTCCATTTACTGTAATGGAGATGAGCTTGAAACCTGTGGGGGTGGAGTTTGACATCATCATGCCTCCCACGTAATCACGCAGTATGTAGAAAACCAGGAAGAGCCCCAAAAAGCGCTGAAGAAAACATGCATTATATAATTGAGAAGGCAGCGAAACAATAAGAAGCGAGCGAGTGATATATACAACCATATTCATGAGTTCTGCTACTTCGGAAACAAAGCACAGTGTAAACCTACACTTTAAATTAAGTTCATAGACAGGCTGCCGCTGGCGTTTGTAATTTAGTGCCTGCCCATATAAGGCCGTCCATCAGCGGCAATCCAATAGCAAACTGCCACGGGTAAATATTCACGGGTGAAGGACTGTGCTTATGCAGAGGAAGATGACATAGTCAGGGTGGTGTTTGGCACAAACTCAGCGAAACTGCGAGAGAAAGTTTTAAGTACCGGGACTTCGGTAGCATTAGATACAGCCATGGACATAGCACGACATGGCAACAGCACAGCTGGGAAACTTCGATGCATGTACACCGAGCGGCTCACGTGAACTGACGCAGTGCACAGACAAAAAGCAACAGTTCCGAAGAGCGCTGAACAAAAACCGAATTACACAATTGAAAAGGCAGCAAAAAAATATGAAGCGTCTGATA
>JANRMT010034769.1:4492-27753 GCA_026402145.1 Polypterus bichir lapradei | reverse complement strand
TGCCATGTCGTGCTATGTCCATGGCTGTATCTAATGCTACCGAAGTCCCGGTACTTAAAACTTTCTCTCGCAGTTTCGCTGAGTTTGTGCCAAACACCACCCTTACCATCTCATCTTCCTCTGCATAAGCACAGTCCTTCACCCGTGAATATTTACCCGTGGCAGTTTGCTATTGGATTGCCGCTGACGGACGGCCTTATATGGGCAGGCACTAAATTACAAACGCCAGCGGCAGCCTGTCTATGAACTTAATTTAAAGTGTGGGTTTACACTGTGCTTTGTTTCCGAAGTAGCAGAACTCATGAATATGGTTGTATATATCACTCGCTCGCTTCTTATTGTTTCGCTGCCTTCTCAATTATATAATGCATGTTTTCTAAAGCGCTTTTTGGGCCTCTTCCTGGTTTTCTACGTACTGCGTGATTACGTAGGAGGCGTGATGATGTCAGACGAAACTCCGCCCCCACGGGTTTCAAGCTCATCTCCATTACAGTAAATGGAGAAAAACAGCTTCCAGTTATGACCATTACGCGTAGAATTTCGAAATGAAACCTGCCCAACTTTTGTAAGGAAGCTGTAAGGAATAAGCCTGCCAAATTTCAGCCTTCTACCTACACAGGAAGTTGGAGAATTAGTGATCAGTCAGTGAGTGAGTGAGTGAGTGAGTGAGTGAGTGAGTGAGTGAGGGCTTTGCCGTTTATTAGTATAGATATATGTGTATATATAATAAGTAAAAAATTTCAGCCTTCTACCTACACGGGAAGTTGGAGAATTAGTGACGTTGGAATGTTCAATATGGCGGCTGACAGTGGCGTCATACCACCGAAATAAGTACGTACATTGGTTTCGGTTAGCGCAGGGAAGCCGCCTACCAAATGTCGTGAAGATGGGGCCATAAATAAGAGAGTTCAACATGGCGGACGTTGTCGACCGTTATGTCCGTTACGTGTAGAATTTCGAAATGAAACCTGCTTAACTTTTGTAAGTAAGCTGTAAGGAATAAGCCTGCCAAATTTCAGCCTTCTACCTACACGGGAAGTTGGAGAATTAGTGATGAGTCAGTCAGTCAGTCAGTGAGTGAGTGAGTGAGTGAGTGAGTTAGTGAGGGCTTTGCCGTTTATTAGTATAGATTAAAAAGTATTTACACACAAATTAAGGATTTTAAAATTTTATTTATAATGATGGGTTACACATTATCTATACTAATAAAAGGCAAAGCCCTCACTGACTGACTGACTGACTGACTGACTCATCACTAATTCTCCAACTTCCCGTGTCGGTAGAAGGCTGAAATTTGGCAGGCTCATTCCTTACAGCTTACTTACAAAAGTTAAGCAGGTTTCATTTCGAAATTCTACACGTAACGGTCATAACAGTCGACAACATCCGCCATGTTGTACTTTCTTATTTATGGCCCCATCTTCACAAAATTTGGTAGGCAGCTTCCCTGCGCTAACATAAACCGATGTACGTACTTATTTCGGTGGTATGATGTCACTGTCGGCCGCCATATTGAACTTTCCAACGTCACTAATTCTCCAACTTCCCGTGTATGAAGAAGGATGACCCCATCTTCACGAAATTTGGTAGGCAGCTTCCCTGCACTAACCGAAACCAATGTACGTACTTATTTCGGTGGTATGATGCCACTGTCGGCCACCATATTGAACTTTCCAACGTCACTAATTCTCCAACTTCCCGTGTAGGTAGAAGGCTGAAATTTGGCAGGCTCATTCCTTACAGCTTACTTACAAAAGTTAAGCAGGTTTCATTTCGAAATTTTATGCGTAATGGTCATAAAGTTCGACAACGTCCGCCATGTTGAACTTTCTTATTTATGGCCCCATCTTCATGAAATTTGGTAGGCAGCTTCCCTGCGCTAACCGAAACCGATGTACATACTTATTTCAGTGGTATGACGCCACTGTCGGCTGCCATATTGAACTTTCTAACGTCACTAATTCTCCAACTTCCCGTGTAGGTAGAAGGCTGAAATTTGGCAGGCTCATTCCTTACAGCTTACTTACAAAAGTTAAGCAAGTTTCATTTCGAAATTCTACGCATAACGGTCGACAATGTCCGCCATGTTGAACTTTCTTATTTATGGCCCCATCTTCACGAAATTTGGTAGGCGGCTTCCCTGCGCTAACCGAAACCAATGTACATACTTATTTCGGTAGTATGACATCACTGTCGGCCGCCATATTGAACTTTCCAGCGGCCTTTGTTACTTATGGGCCCATCTTCAAGAAATTTGGTACGCGGGTTCCCAACGCTAACTGAATCCTACTTACGTACATATATACGTCCATAGCCTGCAGCTCGGTCACCGTGTGAGGCGGCGTTGGGTCCCCCATCCCAACGCCTCCCACGTTGTTGGCTGCCTGCCTATATAAGGCCGTCCGTCACTCCGGTCTCTACATTCCCTTCCTTGCTTCGCCACAGGATTCACGTCTCCCTGCTGATAACTACAGCCTTTAATCCACGGCTTCTCCGCTGTTTTATTGTTCGTTTATTATGATTGTAGTTATTGTGTAGGTATTTTAGACTTGCTTGACATTGACTTGACTTGACATTGTTCAGGTACCCATTTCCTTTATCATTCCAACCATACCCCCATTAACATGTCTATCGAGGTGATCACCATCAATCAAAGAACTGTCACTTACTGAGTGGTTTCCATGCCCGGAGATGGCACCTGCCTTTTCCATTCTCTTTGTTACATATTGCACAGCCATATCAGGCTCACTCTTGATATCCGGAGGAACATTGTAACTTATGTATTGAATGCCTGGGACAGGTTCAAGGTGTGAACTGATGACGGTACAGGAGATAATTATACTACACAGGAGCACTATAAGAGTGAAATGCTTAAGCCCTTCACCTATGGTTCTGCATGTGAGTTGATGGCTGCCGCTGAATTGTTCGGTTGTCGCTTTCAAGTGTACCGAAATGGCCAAATATTTTACACCTTTGGACAACTGCCAATGCCTCTTAAACATCTTAGATTCACAGGTGACAATTTCAGTAGTGGACACTTTGATTTTTATGAATGTTTAAACTCTCAAAAGCTGGATGTGAAGTTATCGATGAAACCGGTTGTGTGCTTACAACGCTTGACAGATGCCGAATGTCCCTTCAACACAAGTCCTGCAAATATTGTTATAAAAGAAACAAACCATGAAACTCAAACCGATTATGACAGCAGCAATCCAAGCTGTGAGATTTGAGACAAGATTACTTTTCACATGGCCAACTGTACGTTGCATGCTCAAGAGTAAGCTCAGCGCACAGCTTGGTCATATTGCAACCGGAGGGCCGAACTGACAATGTGGTATACAAAGAGATCCTTAACAAATAATTATTGGTATATTTTCCCTCAGTTTAAAAAGGTTTAATTTTCTTCTTAATAAAAATTTTAAGGCAGTACTTCGCCGCTGCGAAGCGCGGGTATTTTGCTAGTGGTAAAATAAAGTTATGTCCAAAGCACAAAACACAAATTGCACTTTGTTTCATGACTGTTTTCCTTATAAAGTATGGTTTATTTCATCCATCTATCATCCAACCCGCTATATCCTAACATAGGGTCACGGGGTGTGCTGGAGCCAATCACAGCCAGCACAGGGCGCAAGGCAGGAACAAATCCTGAGCAGGGCACCAGCCCACCGCAGGACGCGCACACACTAGGGACAATTTAGGATCGCCAGTGCACCTAACCTGCATGTCTTTGGACTCTGGGAGGAAAGCTACGCAGACACAGGGAGAACATGCAAACTCCACATAGGGAGGACCCAGGAAGCGATCCCAGATCTCCTTACTGCAAGGCAGCAGTGCTACCACTGTGCCACCGTGCTGCCCATGGTTTATTTCAGTGAAGTTTTAATAATTGGTAGTATTGTTGCTTGATTACAGAAAAATGGAAGCTATACAAAACATTAACATTTTTTTCTTCCCTTTAATACAGTTACTGCGACCCAGAGAAAAGAAACTGGGCTTGGGTAAGGTCATTATATTTTTGTGTTAGTACATTTTGCTAAAAAGAAAAGTTAAAGCTCCTTTTGCAGCTAATGTCAATATGTTAATGATGTTCCAACAAGTCTTTTGTTTTAAAATATAGGTAACAACATATTTATAAATATTGTTTTGGTCACAGTAGTGTTTGACAGAGGGATTCAGTGGTTCACACTATAGCCCAGATCTTAACACTAGAATCCCTGAAGCCTACAAAAAAAACTTGTAATCCCAGACCTTTTTAAATCCCTCTCCATCTGCATCTTTTGTTTTGTAAATGTGTCGATCAACACAAGCAGCAACCAGCCTGCTGTCCCATCCCCTGCCTTGATGGCGCTCAGCTTGGGCAAAAAGTTCTTCCAGCTTAAGCCAAGGCTCATTATCTGCATGTGATGTTCCTGGAGTTGTATAGGGTAAATAATACTGTATGTCATTATTTGGAATACATGCATTTCATATGTGTTCCGTGTCTACAAAGATCTGGTTGATTGTAGGATGAAATGCAAGAAATTCTAAACACATACCTAAAGCAGAAACGTTTTCCATGTTATACTAATAATGATGTGAAGTGTATAATGTGTGAAGACTTTAGACCAAATATCAAATAAACACATGTGCTTTTATCTATACTAATAAAAGGCAAAGCCCTCACTCACTCACTCACTCACTCACTCATCACTAATTCTCCAACTTCCCGTGTAGGTAGAAGGCTGAAATTTGGCAGGCTTATTACTTACAGCTCATTTACAAAAGTTAAGCAGGTTTCATTTCGAAATTCTACACGTAACGGTCATAACGGTCGACAACGTCCGCCATGTTGAACTTTCTTATTTATGGCACCATCTTCACGAAATTTGGTAGGCGGCTTCCCTGCGCTAACCGAGTACATTTTGATGGTATGACGCCACTGTCGGTCGCCATATTGAACTTTCCAACGTCACTAATTTTCCAACTTCCCGTGTAGGTAGAAGGCTGACCCCATCTTCACGAAATTTGGTAGGTGGCTTCCCTGCGCTAACCAAAACCGATGTACGTACTTATTTCGGTGGTATGACGCCACTGTCGGCCGCCATATTGAATTTTCCAAACATCACTAATTCTCCAACTTCCCGTGTAGGTAGAAGGCTGAAATTTGGCAGGGTCATTCCTTACAGTTTACTTACAAAAGTTAAGCAGGTTTCATTTCGAAATTCTGCGCGTAACGGTCAACAATGTCCGCCATGTTGAACTTTCTTATTCATGGCCCCATCTTCACGAAATTTAGTAGGCGGCTTCCCTGCGCTAACCGAAACCAATGTACGTACTTATTTCGGTGGTGTGACGCCACTGTCAGCTGCCATATTGAACTTTCCAACGTCACTAATTCTCCAACTTCCCGTGTAGGTAGAAGGCTGAAATTTGGTACTTATTTCGGTGATATGATGCCACTGTCGGCCGTCATATTGAACTTTTCAACGGTCTTTGTTACTTATGGGCCCATCTTCAAGAAATTTGGTACGCGGGTTCCCAACGCTAACTGAATCCTACTTACGTACATATATACGTCCATAGCCTGCAGCTCGGTCACCGTGTGAGGCGGCGTTGGGTCCCCCATCCCAACGCCTCCCACGTTGTTGGCTGCCTGCCTATATAAGGCCGTCTGTCGCTCCAGTCTCTACATTCCCTTCCTTGCTTCGCCACGGTATTCACATCTCCCTGCTGATAACTACAGCCTTTTTATTTAATCCACGGCTTCTCTGCTGTTTTATTGTTCATTTATTACAATTATAGTTATTGTGTAGGTATTTTAGACTTACTTTAAATTGTTCAGGTACCCATTTCCTTTATCATTCCAACCTTACCGCAATTAACATGTCTATCGAGGTGATCACCATCGACCAAAGAACTGTCACTTACTGAGTGGTTTCCATGCCCGGAGATGGCACCTGCCTTTTTCATTCTCTTTGTTACATATTGCACGGCCATATCAGGCTCACTCTTAATATCCGGAGGAACATTGTTTCTTATGTATTGAATAACTGGGACAGGTTCAAGGTGTGGGCTGATGACGGTACAGGAGATAATTATACTACACAGGAGCATTAGAAGAGTGAAATGCTTAAGTGTACCGAAATGGCCAAATATTTTACACCTTTGGACAACCGCCAATGCCTCTTAAACATCTTAGATTGACAGGTGATGATTTCAGTAATGGACACTTTGATGTTTAGAAATGTTTAAACTCTCAAAAGCTGGGTGTGAAGTTATCAATGAAACTGGTTGTATATTTACAACGCTTGACAGATGCCGAATGTCTATTCAACCCAAGTCCTACAAATACTGTCGTAATTGAAACAAACCATGAAACTCAAACCGATTATGACAGCAGCAATCCAAGCTGTGATTTGAAATAAGTTTACTGTTCACATGGCCAACTGTACGTTGCATGTTCAAGAGTAAGCTCAGCACACAGCTACAGCTTGGTCATATTGCAACTGGAGGGCCTAACTGACAACGTGGCATACAAAGAGATCCTTAACAAATAATTATTGGTATATTTTCCCTCAGTTTTAAAAAGGTTTAATTTTCTTCTTAATAAAAATTTTAAGGCAGTACTTCGCCGCTCCGAAGCGCGGGTATTTTGCTAGTTTAAGAATATAACCAAAAGAAAAAAAAAATGTGATTTACATGTTGCTTTCATTGAGTTAAAAACCCAAGCTCAAATGTCAATTGATAGGGAGTTTTATACGTATTCTTGAATTGTGCAGTGGTAACGCTGCCTTAAAACCCAACAGTTCTAGGTTTGGGACCAGGTGCTCCACATTTTGAGTACTGAGCTGCTATTATTACTATAATTTTTATTACTATAATATAATAAAAACATACATTTGTTTTGAGTCTGTAACACCTGGTGTAAATTTTGGCTACTTCCTAGTGCTTGTTTTTTTACTGTTCAGTTTTATTCTCTCAATGACATTCACGTGGTACAACAAACTTGCCTCTGCCTCACTGAGTTGATAACCTTTATCTCCATTCTTTTCACAAGAGCAGTGCTGTGGGTGATGCCTGCTCATAACTATTTGTTGTACCGACAATCAAAGATATGATGTCCTGTGACCACTATCAGACTAAACAAAGGCAGGACCATAACAACAGACAGCTTCTTCAAAGTGCTTTCACTGGCTAATAGACTGCTGCACTCTGCTTAGCACCATAAAGTAAAATGGGACTTCCACCTGCAGCTAAAGTCACTTCAGTACGCGAGCAATTCACCACACTGCTGTTTATATCTGGCAGTGCCATGATGATGCTGTATGCGCCCAAAAAGAAGAAGCCTTTGATTTCAGTCTGTAACACCTGGTGTAAAGTTTTGCTAATTGTAAAAGATATTGCTGAAGGCATATCAGCAGACACACAAATTCTGGTGAATAATGTCATCTTGGTATCTTATTGTCACTTGAACTTTTTTTTATTCAGTTTTATTCTTCAATAAAAGCACACTTGTTTTGTTATGCCTTTTCAAAAGTGTTTATTTTATATTCCAGTAACCACTTGAATGAGATCGAATCTGTCTCTGCCTAACTCACGCAAACACGCACATTCATACACGAAAGTGTCACTGTTTGAAATGCTATGCCATTTGACCATGAATTGTCATTTGAACATGTTTTTTTTTTTTTTTTATCTTGCCTGTACTGCGCATTATGGTGCATGGTAATGAGGATGCAGACATACTTTTTTTTGGGCTCATACATTGTCATCATGGCACTGCCAGATCTAAACAGCAGCATGGAGAGCTGCTCCCGTACTGAAGTGACTTTAGCTGCAGGTGCAAATCCCATTTTACTTTATATTGCCAAGCAGAGTGCTGCATTCTGTTAGCCAGCGAAAGTGCTGTGAAAAAGCAGTCTGTTGTTACGGTCCTGCCTTTGTCCAGTCTGATAGCAGTCATAGGACACCAAATAGTTCTGAGCAGGCATTAGCCACAGCGCTGCTCTTGTGAAAAGGATAGAGATGAATGCCATCAACTCAGAGAGGGAGAGGCAAGTTCGTTGTACCACGTGAACTTCACTGAGAGAATAAAACTGAATAATAAAAAAACAAGCGGTAACTTTTACAAGTAGCCAAAATGTACACCGGGTGTTACAGACTCAAATCAAATGTATGTTTTTATTATATTATAGTAATAATAACAATAACAGCAGCAGCAGCTCACTACAAGCCTGTTTTGTCTAAATGCAACCTTGAAACAGTGATACATGCTTTTATAACCTCTCGTCTAGATTACTGCAATGCGCATCTTTTTGGAATTAGCCAGGCCTTCATTGCTCGCCTACAGCTGGTGCAAAATGCTGCTGCTCGATTTTTAACTGGCACAAGAAAGCATGAGCATGTTAGCCGATTTTGGTTTCCCTTCACTGGTTTCCGGTTTGTTTCTGAATCCATTTTAAGATCCTTGTATTTGTTTTTAAATCCTTTAATAGTTGTGCCCCATTTTATTTGTCGGAACTGCTTCACCCTTATGTACCGTCTCGCTCACTCAGGTCAGCAGACCAGATGCTTTTTACGTGTTCCTAAGGCACAATGCAAACTCCGAGGTGATCAAGCTTTTTCAGTTGCAGCTCCAAAACTCTGGAACAATTTGCCGTTGCACATTTTTCCGTCTCCTTCACTTTCTGCCTTTAAAATTGATTTAAAAACGCACTTTTACTCCCTGGCCTTTAACCCAGTATGATATGTTGACTGTCTGTGTACTTTTTATTGTGAATCTCTTTAGCGTTTATGTTTTTCTGTTTCTTTTCCCATTGGTTATTGGGAAACCAATATCAGACCCATTGGTCTGATATGTTGGGTTTTTATTGTACAGCACTTTGGTCAGGCTTGATGTTGTTTTTAAAGTGCTATATAAATAAATATATATGCGTTTTGAGCACTTGGGGCCTCATGGATAAACGGTGTGTAAGCACAAAAATGTTGTGTACTCCCGTTTCCACACTCAAATCGCGATGTATAAAACCTAAACTTGGCATAAAGCCACACACATTTTCACGGCAGCTAAAATCCTGGCATACACAAGTTCTCCGCTGGGTTTTGCATACTGGCGGCACCCAGCGTCAAAGTAGCACTAATGTTCCCGTGTGGTTTCCCTTTCTTTTTTTGACCCACATCCCTGATGTGGCTTTATACATACACTGAAATTAACCGCATATTGTTTATTAGTTTAATGCATCTGATTGTAATTAACCTGTAACAATATAATGGTCTACAGAATGGTCAAACTATTCTAAATTCCATAGCTGCTTTAGCGTTGTTACCGTCACTGCACTTTCTTCTTCTTTCAGCTGTTCCCGTTAGGGGTTACCACAGCAGATCATCTTTTTCCATATTACTCTCACTGCACCACTCGGGAGTATTTATATCACTGTGTCTGAGTGTGAATCACAGCTGTACAGCAGCTGATTGGAAAGAGAATTATCTATATACAGTACAGTACAGCATCTAGCACATGCTTCCCCATGCTGCCTATTTCAACTGCTCTCATGCGACAAATGCTTCAGAGCCTTTCCTGTACGGACCTCGTGGTTCAGAAACAGTTTCATCCCAAGAACTATAAACACACTCAATCAGTCCATGAAGTGCTCCTTGTAGAACTTCTTTGTACTTACTAGTACAATTACCGCACTGTAAACTTATAATATAGTTATAATATTACACAACCTAAGCCACTTTATAAAGCGCGTATTTACATAAGATGACAATATCATTTTTAAGATGAAATGCAGCAAAATATGTTTATTATATTATACAGATAAAACTTCAAGTTCATTTAAATAATCTATAAAGTTCTTGGCACTGTGGTTCACAACTGCCAACACCCCGACTCTTTCTGTTGCATGTATTTTATAATGCATCTATAGTCCATTAATCATCATGTGACTGTCCCACTGCAGGGTAAACTTATATTAATTACATGCATGTGCTAACATCAAGTCAGTTTATACTTTTTTGATTTTTAAAAAGCATATAAAACGGATCATTCACAAAAATGTTTTACTTGTAAGTCATAAAAAGTAAGGCATGTTGCAGTATTTTTATATTTTCTGTTTTGGTAATTATTATAAATCCATCCACCAATCTTTTTCCAGCTTATTCAATTACTTTTTTCATCAATATACAGTATGTTTCTTCTTGGCTAGTAAATCCATCCATGTTTGCTAAAACACCTTTTTGAGTTCCTGTCAGGTTTATAACTCGGCATATATTTAAGCATTGTCTATTTGAATCACAGAACACCTTTTTGTTGGTGGTTACTTCGCTTCCTAAGGAGAAAGGTTGATTGAATAAATGATACTGAATCTGACCATGCAACTCCCTAACGCTATAGCATGTCTGCCCGTTTCTGTTGACATATCACAAGAGGCTTTGACAGCTGGTTTAAAAACTGGTGTATAATGTGGTCAACAAAGTGATCTGCATCAACAGAGATTGGTGAGATGCTTTTAGACTCTTTAGCTAGGTGATCTCTGACAACAAAGTTCCTGGCTAGTAATAATTTTCAACACAGTGCTGAAGGACTGCTGAAAAATGAGCATGCTGTTTCTTCTGAAAGGTAGTCTCCTGTAAATCCCTTGATGTTATCTTGTGTGTCTTGGAGACTTTCTACAGCATCTTCTGGTTAGCCTTTTGGTTGAATTTGGTGGGGCAACCTCAACTTCGTAGAGCTCTAACAGTTTGATTTTTTTTCACTTCACACCCTCCCCCCCCAGGCCTGCGCTATGCACCAGCCACTTTGCATCTATGCTGTTCGTGTTGTGAATAGGGGGGCTGAACGCACCCCAAGGAGATGCGGTCACTCCTCCGAAACCCCCTCTTACACGGTGATACAATGGGAGACAAATATATATATATTTTTTAACCTCATCTGTGTTCCATCAGCTGTTTGCTTGCTGCTTCTGCCAGGCTGCGTGATCTGCATCTTGCATGGTGCTTTGAACATTTAAAGTCCTGTACTGCAGCTGTCCTTTTGTTTTACTGCTTTGTCTCTCTCCTCCCCCAGACATCCTCTGCTGCTGTTGGGGGTTGGGGTCCCTATGAAGAGGGAGATTTTCTATTCTTTTTATTGAGAGACGGAACTGTCCCCTACGAATACACACGGAGCTTGATTCACTCATGAAAGAGACTTATGTTTTTTGAAGTGTTTGAATAATGTTTCTGTCTCAAGTCTCTTGTGTATCTGTGCAACTCTGTGACCCAAGTGTGACAGTGTATGTGGATTTCACTTTCAGCAAACAACAAATCTTTTCATTCTCGCAGATACGCCTCTTCATTGGGAAGAAACACTACTTTTCCCTAATGGCAACACAAATTAGACAATCTACAAGTCTACAACTTAAAGTTTAAATCTGAACAATATACTCAATCTTTTTTTGCTGTTCCGTTATTTCACCGAGTAATAATTTCCTTTTTTTTTGTGCTAATGCAATGTTTACTATCATTTTTTGGAGACTTTCGAATTTTCGTACTTCCATTATATTAACCTGCTGTGCATGTGTATCGCACCAACGTTTTTTGAATTCTTTACGATGTTCTACTTTGTCATATACTCTTTGTCTCTTTGGGATGTGAAAATGTCTCTCTGAGAAAGTCACGTCTCGTCTTTCTGAAAAAGTCTTGTCTTGTCCATAAATTTTTTTTTATATAATAGAGAGATTACCACTTTGTTATTATTATTATAACATGAAAAAAGTTTCTGTTTTAGTATTGTGTTGAACATTTTTTGCCTCACATTTCCTGTCATCCTACATTTACCCAGATCATTGTAGACACGGAACACACATGAAATGTATGTATTTCAAGTAATGATATTATTTACCCTATACAATTCCAGACACTTCACACCCAAATAAACAGACCTGAGCTCTGAGAATTTTGCATCTGACTTGAGCTGTGTCGATGGGGGACGGAATAGCAGGCTGCCCGCTGCAAGTGCGGATTGACACATTTGCAAAACAAAGACACTGATAAAAAAGTGCAAAGGAATTTATGGTGGCCCGGCATTATGACTTTTTTTTGTTGGCTTCAGGGATTCTAGTGTTAAAAAGAATACATTTTCCTGTAAACCTCGGTTTTACAACAACCAAAAATGTTGCTGCTGTTCTTACAATTGAAGCATAGTCACATAAAGTGATTTGCTCATGGTCACACAGTGTCATTAATAGGATTTAAACTCACAACCCGGGGTTTAAAGTCCTAGATTCAAAGCCTTAACCACTACACCTCAGTGCATGCCAATAATAACTCTTGGTTAAAAAAAATCTACAAATATTGTTTATAGAAAAGTACATACTGGTAAAATTCCATTACAATGAATATCTTTACAATGAAATTTTCATTACAACAAAGTATTTTTATGGTCCAGACAGCTTCCCCATATGACATGAGTCTATAGAAATCTCGTTACTACGAAGTACATTCAGCAGATACTTTCATTACAATGAAGTGCACAGAAGACCTTGAAATGCCTGAATAAATCATCCACAGAGCAGTTAGTTCTGTGGCCACAGCTCAATTGTGCACAACGATCCCCAAACAGAAACACTAATTTCTTTATTCAAACTTTCCTCGTACTGTTTTTTTTTTTTGCCTTTTTTGTTTCCTGCGGTTTTCAGTGATACCTTTTGCTTATTGCTCGTCAAAATTTGAAAAACATCCATTGGAGTTTAATTCATTGTCACCGTCCTATATAAATGACAGACACGAAAAGATGATAACAGTTCATATTAGAAAAAAAAAGCTTTAATTTTTTTGCAGCTCTCAATTGCGGCAAAAAGAAAAAAGACATTGCCAGTGAATTCGGAATTTCGCCATCGACACTGTCAACTTTTTCGAAAGACAGAGCAAAAAAAGAAGACAAATCTCAGCTTGCAAACGTATGTGAACTGCTGCATTTGAAGACGTCGAAAAAGCAGTTTTTATGTGGTTCAGTGATGCTCGTTCAAGAAACATTCCTATTAATGCAGCACTCATTCAAGAAAATGTGAGGTTTGTAAACTCTCTTGGGACCTCCCCCAACTAGACAGCATGCCGAAGAGCGTCCCGAAGTGCGATCTTCGCATCTGTACGGGGCAATAGCAGACTCACAGCTATGCTGCGTCTCTCCGCCAAAGTAAACAGAAATGATTTCGATGGGTGATGAAAGGATAGGAGCACCTAAATTGTAAATGCAGATAACAGGATTACATGGTCACTGACCTGGCCACGAACGACCCTGCCTGACTGCTGTGTCTGTGTATAGCAGAGTGTCAGATCACGCTACAATAAATAACTGTGCCGTTCCTGTTTCAAACTGAATAAAGCTGGTTTTGTTAAAGTGCTATTGCCCTGCCCTGGCAACGGACAATCTTCCACAAACGTTGCAATCGCGATTCGGGACGCACTTCAGCCTGTTGTTCCTGGTGCGGAGGCGGGCAGGGCGCGGATTTGGGGGTTCTCAAAAGAGTTCAGATACCTCACAATATGAAGAAGAAAAGGATGATTCGGCTCCTGATTGATAACTGTGCTGCCCACAACATGGTTCCACATTTAGATAATGTTTGTGTTGAATTCCTCCCACCCAATTGCACAGCAGTGCAAGGAAATGCTGAGAAAAATTCTCATCAGCATAACTTGTAGGCAGGAAGAGATTAAAAGTAACGCAAAAGAAGCTATTGAAATGATTGCAAATGCCTGGACATAAGTTAAAGAAAGCACTATAGTAACATATACAGAATCTCATTACAATAGAATTTTCGTTACAACGAAATATTTTTTAGGTCCCTGGGAGTTCATTGTAATGGAATTTTACCTGTAGTTACATGGTACTTAAGGCACATCTGACTAACCAACAACACTATAAGTGAGGCCCATTGTCTTAAGAAAACAGTAATGCATCGATGTCCTAAAGATTTGCACCAGCGCCAGATTTTAGGCGTTAGATGCAGTGATAAAGTTACTGGTTCGGCACAATCAAATTGCATTCTGATCATTTTAAATAGTACAAGTGAGAGTAAAATATGATTATTTTATTAAAATTAGATCACATCTATCAATATTGTTAAAATGATTATCAAATATCCTTTTTGCCCAAAAATGTTCAAAAGATGAGCTTTTTAATGGCTGTACTTACCTTTTCACACAGCTGTTTACTTTATGTGCATTTCCTTCATTCAGGACAAGCATGAGTGACAATTACAGTACATTATCTTTGTGGTATACACCAAGGCTTCTTTTTCTAATGACTAACCTCTTATGAACATCATTGTCTTTAAACTTAAGTTATATTTTAACATATGATATCAGATGTGGGTTGAGACATGTGATTCTTTTGTTTAAAAAAAAAAAAAAAAAAGTCAAGAAAATCCCACATGATTATACAGTATCATTTTAGCATTGTATCATAAATTTGAAGAATGTCCTCATTTTGTGGTCTTAAACTTTCAATTTGTAACATTTTTGTCTTGCCATTAACTGGTGAATTTCAAATGTGTTTTTATAGTACTCTGCAGACTGAAGACAAGTGCAGCTTCTCTTCAGATTGCCACAGTTAGTTGTTAGCTCTTGTGAGTACAATGTTGGATGGACTGGCATCCCAACTCAGATGGAGGCAGGTTCCTTGCTAGGGTGGGAGGTGGTAATGGAAGGACAAGGATAACCCGTTGTCCCAACCAGGATGGGTGCCAGTTCCTTGCCAGGATGGGAAGACTGTTTGGAAGGCTAGCAGGTGGCTTCTTCCAGGACTTATGTTTTATACCTGTGCATACAATGGCAGCATCCCACTGGTGGTACTCCCATAAAGATAACCACAGGGAAGGCTAGGAATTGCAGTCCCATGGAACAGCCCTGTTGGGAATCTTATGTTCCACCTAGTGGAGCTGCAGAGAATCGTTACACCCTCTAAGGGGCTTCCACATGACCTGGAAGTGCTTTCAGTGTGCAGTGCTGTGGCACCAGAAGTACTCCCGGATCCAACATAAAGGAAGCTGAGTTTCCTGGTTGAGCAGTCAAAGTTAGGAGAGGAGTGGATGAAACTATGAGGGAGGTATGGAAGGAAACAGGGGATCCTATTGTATTATACTGTTGTGAAAGAGGATTTGCAGGTCTGTGAAGGTATTGTAAAATAAAAATATATTTTGTTTAAACCCAGAATGGTACTGTGCAGTTGTGTCTCAGAGTTTAGGGGCTCAGTGGCACCTCCAGCTGGTATGTGCTCTGTAGCACATTATAACAGCCACAAAACTGGTGTTTTTTTTTCAAGTATGCTTTTTTTAGTTCATGTGTCTCAGATAATAATAGAGTTTTAACCTGTTATTTCAAAAGTAATCCTTTATACTAGTAGATGCATACAACTTTATCTGCCTTTCTTCTCTTAGGTACTGCATATATCCATGGCATGCAACATGCATCTGGAAACTTCATTATAATAATGGATGCTGACCTGTCCCACCATGTAGGTAAATCTCTATTTTGGATTTTATGGCATTAACACTTTATGTAAAATGATTTTTTTTTTTTTTTTTTTTTTTAGCCAAAGTTTATACCTCAATTCATAAGGTAAGCTACATAACATATATACCTCTTTTCGTTTTATGATTTTATCCGGAGCATTTTTGGCCTGCTTAGTAGTCTTTGAAACTCTAACAAAATAGCCTTCTTGTCTATCTTTTCATGTTTTATTATAGGATCTTGTCCACATATATTGACTTTTATTATCTCATCTAAGAGAAAAAAAATCACTTGAGGTTTTCTATGGCACTATTTCAGAAAGTCCTGAACCTCAAAATAATTCTAGTGCAGAATTTCTGGATTACAGTTCTCTCTCACAATCCTGTCAGTTTGATGTGGAACTATACATGCCCACAACAAACTTTAAAAGCCCATCTAAGGTGAACTGAACAGGCAATCAGCCATTGACTGTCTGGAAAATAGAGGGCAACAACCTTTCTCTTCAAGCCTTCAAAAGAGATGCAGTACAGTAGGCAGCAGTTGCCAAAGAACGGGAGATGGTGGGTAGGAATATTGCTTAAAGAAAGAAGACATAAAAAGTTGATCACTGAGTTCCATGTAAACCTTTTATAAGAAATTATTGTATTGTGAAAACTGTACCCCTTGGGTTAAGTATTGTGCAATATTGGTGAAATCAAAAGAAGTATAAGACTTGTTCTAGTCGTTAAAGCAGTACTGTGAGAAATGTTAAAGAAATATTACTTTCTCTGCATTGTCCCTTGTATTGACCTGTAATTACATTCCAAAAGAGATCAATGGTTAATTACCTTTACATAAAAATCTACAACAGATTACTTGGAACAGCACCAACTCTTCCAGTGATAATTTACCCTGTTCAAACTTACAACACAGGGATGACTGCTGATCAACTTGAAACATGTTGCCACTCTCTAGCTACATGATGTAGCTTTTATTACAATCATACCTCGAAACTTAAAATTGAGTAAAAGAAAACAAAGCTAATAGTCATCTTATTCAAGTAGACAGAGACCCAGTGTGGTGAAGAAAAAAAAAAGGAATGGAACAGGTCATCTATGTGAATGATGTAAAAGGGAGCATATTACACTTAAAACTACAACTTGTAATTCAGACATTGAAATACTGGCTGTTGGAATTCGTCCACATTATTTGCCCAGGGAAATAAATTGTATCATCCTTATTAATGTTTATATTCCTCCCTCTGCAAATGGGGACTCAGCAACAGAAATGATTCATTCTGTCACCAGCACTTTAACACTATAAATCCTTAAGCCTAAAAAAAAACTCATAATCCCCGCCCACCTTAAATCTCTTCACACCTCTACCGTCAGCATCTTTTGTTTTGTAAATGCGTCAATCAGGGCAAGCAGCCTGTTGTCCCATCCCTTGCCTTGACAGAGCTCAGTTTGTGGGCAAAAAGGTCTCCCAGTTTAAACCAAGGCTCCTTATCTGTGTGTGGGGTGCCTAGAGTTGTATAGGGTAAATAATACAGTATATCGTTATTTGGAATACATGCAATACACGGAAAACACAAAAGATCTGGGTAATTGTAGGATGAAAATAAATGCAAGAAATGCTAAACACATACATAAAGCAGAAACTTTTTCCATATTCTGCTAATAATGACAAGAATGTGTGAAGACTTTTTAGTCCAAATATCAAATAAACGTGTGCTTTTATTCAAGAAAACCAAAGGGGGAAAAAAAGCATTAGATTTACATGTTGCTGTCTATGAGTTAAAAAACTCAAGCTCAAATGTCATTCAACAGAGGCAGGTGTAGAGGCAAGAACTGCTGCCAAATAACCCGAAGCCCCGGTTTCGAGACCGGGCGCCCTGTGTTTTGAATAGTGAGCTGCTATCCATCCATCCATCCATCCTCTTCTGCTTATCCGGGGTTGGGTCGTGGGGGCAGCAGCTTAACCAGAAAGGCCTAGACTTCCCTCTCCCCGGCCACTTCTTCCAGCTCTTCAGGGAGAATCCCAAGGTGTTCCAAGGCCAGCCGGGAGACATAGTCCCTCCAGCGTGTCCTGGGTCCTCCCCGGGGCCTCCTCCCGGTTTGACGTGCCCGGAACACCTTGCTAGGGAGGCGTTCTCACCCTGTCTTTAAGGGAAAGCCCAGACACCCTGTGGAGGAAACTCATTTCAGCCGCTTCTATTTGTGATCTCGTTCTTTCGGTCACTACCCATATCTTATGACCATAGGTGAGGGTAGGAACGTAGATTGACTGGTAAATTGAGAACTTTGCCTTACGGCTCAGCTCCTTTTTCACCACGACAGACCGATGCAGAGCCCGCATCACTGTGGACGCCGCACCGATCCGCCTGTCGATCTCACGCTCCATTCTTCCCTCACTCATGAACAAGACCCTGAGATACTTGAACTCCTCCACTTGGGGAAGGATTTCTCCCCCAACCCTGAGAGGGCACTCCACCTTTTTCCGGCTGAGGACCATGGTCTCGGATTTGGATGTGCTGATTCTCATCCCAGCCGCTTCACACTCAGCTGCGAACCGATCCAGAGAGAGCTGAAGATCATGGCCTGATGAAGCAAACAGGACAACGTCATCTGCAAAAAGCAGTGACCCAATCCTGAGTCCACCAAACCGGACCCCTTCAACACCCTGGCTGTGCCTAGAAATTCTGTCCATAAAAGTTAGGAACAGAATCGGTGACAAAGGGCAGCCCTGGTGGAGTCCAACTCTCACTGGAAACGGGCTCGACTTAATGCCGGCAATGCGTACCAAGCTCTTGACACCAGTTGTACTGGGACCGAACAGCTCTTATCAGGGGGTCCGGTACCCCATACTCCTGGAGCACCCCCCCACAGGGTTCCCCGAGGGACACGGTCGAAAGCCTTTTCCAAGTCCACAAAACACATGTAGACTGGTTGGGCAAACTCCCATGCACCCTCTAGGATTCTGCTAAGGGTGTAGAGCTGGTCCACTATTCTGCGACCAGGACGAAAACCACACTGTTCCTCCTGAATCCGAGGTTCGACTATCCGACGGACCCTCCTCTCCAGAACCCCCGAATAGACTTTTCCAGGGAGGCTGAGGAGTGGGATCCCTCTGTAGTTGGAACACACCCTCCGGTCCCCCTTTTTAAAGAGGGGGACCACCTCCCCGGTCTGCCAATCCAGAGGCACTGTCCCCCTTGTCCATGCGATGTTGCAGAGACATGTCAACCAAGACAGTCCTACAACATCCAGAGCCTTAAGGAACTCCGGGCGTATCTCATCCTCCCCCGGGGCACTGCCACCAAGGAGTTTTTTGACCACCTCGGTGACCTCAGTCCCAGAGATGGGAGAGCCCACCTCAGAGTCGCCAGGCTCTGCTTCCTCATTGGTAGGTCAGCAGCGCACCATCCCCACCATATACGGTGTTGACACTGCACTGCTTCCCCCTCCTGAGACGCCGGACGGTGGACCAGAATCTCCTCGAAGCCGTCCGAAAGTCGTTCTCCATGGCCTCCCCAAACTCCTCCCAAGCCCGAGTTTTTGCCTCAGCAACCACTGAAGCCGCATTCCGCTTGGCCTGCCGGTACCTATCAGCTGCCTCCAGAGACCTACAGGACAAAAAGGTCCTATAGGACTCCTTCTTCAGCTTGACGGCATCCCTCACTGCCGGTGTCCACCAATGGGTTCGGGGATTGCCACCACGACAGGCACCGACCACCTTGCGGCCACAGCTCCGGTCAGCCACCTCAACAATAGAGGCACAGAACATGGCCCATTCGGACTCAATGTCCCTCACCTTCCTCGGGATGTGGTTGAAGTTCTGCCGAAGGTGGAAGTTGAAGCTACTTCTGACAGGGTACTCTGCCAGCCGTTCCCAGCAGACCCTCACAACACGTTTGGGCCTACCAGGCCTGACCGGCATCTTCCCCCACCATCGAAGCCAACTCACCACCAGGTGATGATCAGTTGACAGCTCCGCCCCTCTCTTCACCCGAGTGTCCAAGACATGTGGCCGCAAGTCCGATGACACGACCACAAAGTCGATCATCGAACTGAGGCCTAGGGTGTCCTGGTGCCAAGTGCAGATATGAACACCCCTATGCTTGAACATGGTGTTCGTTATGGACAATCTGTGACGAGCACAGAAGTCCAAAAGCAAAACACCGCTCGGGTTCAGATCGGGGGGGGGGGGGGGGATTCCTCCCAATCATGCCCTTCCAGGTCTCACTGTCATTGCCCACGTGAGCATTGAAGTCTCCCAGCAGAACGAGGGAGTCCCCAGAAGGTACGCCCTCTAGCACCCCCTCCAGGGACTCCAAAAAGGGTGGATACTCCAAACTGCCATTTGGTGCATATGCACAAAAGTCAGGACCCTCCCCCATCCCCCCCCCCCCACCCGAAGGCGGAGGGAGGCAACCCTCTTGTCCACCGGGGTAAACCCCAACGCACAGGCTCCAAGTCGGGGGGCAATAAGTATGCCCACACCTGCTCGGCGCCTCTCACCGGGGGCAACTCCAGAGTGATAGAGTCCAGCCCCTCTCAAGGAGATTGGTTCCAGAGTCCCAAGTTGTGCGTCAAGGTGAGTCCGACTATATCTAGCCGGAACCTCTCGACCTCGTGCACTAGCTCAGGCTCCTTCCCCTTCAGAGAGGTGACATTCCATGTCCCAAGAGACAGTTTCTGTAGCCGAGGACCAGACCGCCAAGGTCCCCGCCTTCAGCCACCACCCAACTCACACTGCACCCAACTTCCTTGGCCCCTCCTATAGGTGGTGAGCCCATGGGGAGGAGGACCCACGTTACCTCTTCGGGCTGTGCCCGGCCGAGCCCCATAGGTGCAGGCCCGGCCACCAGGCGCTCGCCATCGAGCCCCACCTCCAGGCCTGGCTCCAGAGGGGGGCCCCGGTGATCCGCGTCCGGGCAAGGGAAAACGTCGTCCAAAGTTTTCTTTCGTCATTGGAGGTTTGTTGAACCGCTCTTTATCTCATCCCTCACCTAGGACCAGTTTGCCTTGGGTGGCCCTACCAGGGGTATAAAGTCCCGGACAACATAGCTCCTAGGATCATTGGGACACGCAAACCCCTCCACCACGATAAGGTGACAGTTCAAGGAGGAGAGGGGATAAGGTGACGGTTCAAGGAGGGGTGAGCTGCTATTATTATTATTATTTCTACAATATAATAAAAACATACATTTGATTTGAGTCTGTAACACCCGGTGTAAAATTTGGCTATTTGTAAAAGTTACCGCTTGTTTTTTTATTATTCAGTTTTATTCTCTCAGTGACGTTCATGTGGTACAGTGAACTTGCTTCTCCCTCATTGAGTTGAGTTTTAGTATGCGAGCAAGTCGCCACGCTAGTGTTTAAATCTGGCAGCACTGTGCTGTTACAGACAGAAATCAAAGGCTGCTTCTTTTTGGGTGTGTACACCATCAACAGATTGTAATACCAGCTCATGTCACTTGAAGAACTTCTCAGATGATTCTACACTTATGAGGTGTATTGATGAAGGGGATGAAACAGAGTATTGGAGTCGGGTGGAGAAGTTTGTTTCTTGATGCAAACAGAATTGTCTGAATCTTACCCTCCATGTCCTGTCACTATTCAAAGACTGGATGTGGAGGTTGTCCATTCCAACAAGTACTAAAGGGGTGGGGCGGGCTGCTACACATTAATGACAGGTAGAACTGGTTTCGTAAACACAGAGTAACTTTTCCACGGGAGACTTTGTTCCTTAAACATCTTCATGTCTTAAATAACTTTATGACCAGAGCAATTTTCTACATTGTGGTGTGCAGGGAGATAACATGATTTCTAGAGAGGACCACCCAGACATCATGTTAATTAAAAGGGCAAGCTGAGTTATAGAACACACTTTGGACATCCCTAGAAGTATTAGTGAAGGATAGAATTAAAAAATAAAAAACTGAGTGCTATTATTAACAATGTTGTACATCCTCTCACTGATACACTAACATTCAGTACTTTTAGCCAAGAAATTATTCAGCAGAAGTGTGTAAAAACACTACTTGGGCTCCTTTATACCAACAGCAACACGTCTGCATAAGGCCTCACTGTGAAAATAACGTCTTCTTTTTGGCGGTTCTCACTATTATGCTTTAAGGAACTTTCGGAACTGACCTCTCCTTTTGGCGGTTTTATTCCTTATTTCCGTTAACAGACAATTTGTTTCATGGCAGAGACGCACAAGGGCCGCCCCCAGTCCCCGTTCCTTTTTCCGCACGCCTGCTGTCCATTCACCTACCACATGGTTGGCTCACTTCCTATATACATTGACAACATCCTGCGCTCATGTGCCTCCTCACTCGCTTCCTTACTTTCCTCAGCTGTTCGTCATGCTCACTGCTCCCTTCTTCTTTTTTTTTTTTTTATTTTTTATTATTTTTTTTTTTATTAATTTTATTACAATCCATACAAAGCAATCAAGTTTTTACAAAGAGAAAGATTAAGAACAGATCGATCCCCACCTCTGAGAGAGAGAGCAAGCCAAACGGCGTTAAATTTAAGGCTTGTAAACATACCTAAATTAATAAATTCTCTGTGCCTTATGAACTTATTTTAAAATATTACTGATTAGATCCTGCCATGTTTTGAAAAAAGTCTGTACAGATCCTCTAACTGAGTATTTGATTTTTTCCAACTTCAAATAATATAACACATCGGTTTCCCACTGACTTCAAAGAGGAGAGTTTGGGTTCTTCCAGTTTATGAGAGTAAGTCTACGTGCCAAAAGTGTACTGAATGCAATCACAATTTGTTTGTCTTTTTCCGCTTTAAACCCATCTGGAAGAACACCAAACACAGCTGTTAATGGGTTTGGAGGGATTGTGAGTCCAAGGCTATCTGAAAGGTAATTAAAAATGTTTGTCCAGAATAATGTTAATTTGGTGCAGGACCAGAACATGTGACCTAGTGAGGCTGGGACTTGGTTGCAACGTTCGCAGGTTGGATCATGCCCTGGAAACATTTTGGAGAGTTTTAGTCGAGACAGATGTGCTCGATATATAATTTTGAGTTGTATGATTGTATGCTTTGCGCATATGGAGCTCGAGTGAATTCTCTGCATTGCTACTTTCCACTCCTTTTCTGATATATTAATTGAAAGATCTTTTTCCCAGTGTCTTCTTGGATCTTTGAAAGGGAGGGATTGTAAAATGATTTTATATATTGTAGAGATGGAGTCTAAGTCCTTGAGATTGAGCAATATTTTTTCCAGCATGGATGAGGGTGCAAGATGAGGAAAATCTGGAAGGTTTTGTTTAACAAAGTTTCTGATTTGAAGATAGTGAAAGAAATGTGTAGCTGGAATGTTAAATTTGGAATGTGATTGCTCATAGGATGCAAAGACGTTGTCTATATAAAGATCTCTCAGCAAGTTAATTCTAATTTTTTTCCAAATATTAAAAACTGCATATGTTTGTGAAGGTTGAAAGAGGTGGTTCCCTTGCAGGGGTGCCACAGATAGAAGCTTCTCCGTCTCAAAATGCTTTCTACATTGGTTCCAGATTCTAAGTGAGTGGAGCACAATTGGGTTATTAGTGTATTGCCGATAACGTGTGTTTATTGGAGCACAGAGCAAGGAATACAAAGAGGTACTGTAGGATTTTACTTCTATTGCGGACCAAGCCTGTGTATGTTCTTCTATTTGTGTCCAGGTTCTTATCGCCTGTATATTTGCTGCCCAGTAATAAAACTGGAAGTTAAGTAGAGCCATGCCGCCTTCTGCCTTTTGTCTTTGTAAGGTCGCTCTTTTGATGCGTGGATGTTTTGAAT
>JANRMT010034756.1:5933-25537 GCA_026402145.1 Polypterus bichir lapradei | reverse complement strand
ATCTGCAGGCTTTTTGCTGCTGGCGAGCTGCATGTTTTGCTTGTCGCTTGTCATTGTTTTAAGAGTTGGGAGCACATGAAGCGTGTCTGCCAAAAGCAATCAAACAACTGCTAGGTTAGATGTCCATGGACTTGTTTTAAATGATGTCTCACTGCCTTGTCTCATGTGACATTGTAAAAACAATAATGCCGTTGGATCATCTGCTGTCTTTCTGCTGCTGCTGTCGCACTACCCGTCGATCATTTTAAAGCCTGTACTGTCCTTTTTGCCATTTCGTGTCTCTGCCACTCATGTTATTGGGGGGGGGGGGATTGGGGGGTTAGGTTGGCTGAACGCACACAAGGAGAAGCAGTCGGATCATCTGCTGGCTTTCTACTGCTGGTGAGCTGCGTGCTTTGCTTGTCGATTGTCATTGTTTTAAGAGCTGGGAGCAAGTTAAAGTGTCTCTCACGGGACTTTGAATTGTCTTCCGAGAAAATCATGTCTTGTCTCCCTAGTCTCCCTCCCCAAGATTTTTTTTTATAATATATATATACACTGTATATATATATATATATGTATATATAGATATATGAAAGAGAGAGAAAGTGGTTGTATATATCTACTGTATATATATAAAATCCTAAGCCTAAAAGTGCAACAATTTTGTGCAACTAATTGTATGTGACTTTTTTGTCATGCTTTAAATTGAGCTTATTTTAAAACCTACATATATATGTTTGGTATCATTCTTTTCAGAATTTATCGAACTTTAATGTGATGTTGTTAGATTTCCAGATTATTCTGTTTTTAAATTATAAACTAAAATATCAAGTAGGTCGAGTTACGTTGACCCATTGCATACCACTTTAGTTTTCATGTGATTTTTCCTGTTATATAAATGAGTTATTTTTTTAAAAAAGTTTTCTTATATATAAGAATGTCAGTGAAAACGAATGGATAGTTTATTTAGTCTCTTGTAAATACTCATCAAGCATAGTGGACCTCAGTTTAACGGGAATACTCCAATTGGTAAAAGAGTAAATATTTTATTCTCATTTCATGATTTTTACTCCGTTAAATAATAATTTTTTCTTTTACATATTTATAGAATTTCATGATTTTGAGTAGAATAAATAATCATTTTTCTTTTGTACATTTACAGATTTTACTAATATTCTGGCTGCAAATGGGGGTCGACTTGGCCCCCCTAGTATATATATATTGTGAGGTTTCTGAACTCTTTTGGGACCCTCGCACCCCCAAATGAGATGACACGCTGAAGCGCAACTGCTGTGTCTGTGGAAAACTGCTTGATCGCCATAGCACTGCAGAAACAACTATGAGCCAATCGAGATTGCGCTATATGCACCTGTTGTCGATGGGTGCTGCAAGGGACATTATGAATGCAGAGAACAATATAACTTGGCCCCTGACCTGGCCCTGACTATGCCTGTTTGCTCTGTCTGTGTATAGGATAGTGGTAGATCCCGCTACAATAAATAACCCTGCTGTTCTTGTTTCAAGTGGAATAAAGCTGGTTTTGCTCAAGTACTGAGACTCAGCCTCCTTTTTGGGGTGCAAGACAGTGACTCACGCATCACAATATATATATAGTCATCAGTAGAGGGTATGATTGGAGTCAAGAGGAAATGTTGGGTTGCACACTGGGCCACCCTGTTTATTCAAAATTATAAAGTGACTTAAAGTAACAAGCCTTCAATGGTGCGATAGGGAAAGAAAAGACAAATTTAGCCTTTGGCTGTGGTTTAAAGGCTCAGGAGAGCAGTCAGGGTTCAGGGTCAGAGCTCAGTGATTCAACTCAGTGGTTCAACTTCAGAATGAGACGCCTCCTTCCGGGAGTGCATTACTTTTATAGCTCCTGCACCAGAAGGGGTGGAGCTAGTGGCCCTCAATGGGCATCTTCTCTGAGCCCTTGGTGACAAAAAAGAAAAGCAATCATGCCCCCTGGTGTCACAGGGCAGTAATGCCTACCTCTTACTTCTGGAAGGTGACCCTCTGACATGCATGCGTGACTTGATATCTCTCTCAGTTGCGGAGACATCTTCTCAGAAGCAAGTTCAGGATAGAAGTGGAAACAAGATGGCCGGTTCCCAGGTTATATACTCCTGTGGCAGGAAAGGGCGGGTCCAGGTGGCTGGACAACAGAAATTGCATCAGCAATGGAGTGCTGGCTGTCAGAGGAAGGAGAAGAGTAGGCATTAGAACACAGCACTAACCCCCTCACCAAAACCCTTAAGCTGTCCCCAAAGTGGACAGTGGACATGCACAACAATATCAATGTATGCAGTAGATAAAATATTAAAATCTGTGTAATGTCAAAAAGAGTAACACAATATATTTAATACTCAACATAGACTCCATGTCTTGTCAAAGAACATATTCATCCATTTTTCTAACCTGCTTTTCCAGGGGAGGGTTGAGGTGCAAAGCAGGAGCAACACTTGGACAGGACAGCAGCCCATCACAGGCGTTGCGTACTGTGACGGACAGCCGGGTCCCATGCCCGGCCGGGACGCCTCTGCTGCATAAGTCCCGGGGGAGCCATCATGGACATTGCAGTACCTTCCCCGGGGCGCTTGGGGGCAGCCTCCCTGGCCGTGGATCCCTCCTCAATCTCCCCCGTGGCTCCATGGGACATGGAGTCCACCACAGCAGCCCGGTTGGGAGATGGGGTGGCCGCTAGGGGGTGCTGCGGACGACCAGCCACCACGCTGGACGGTTTATCAGCCCCACCCGGAGGTGCAATTAAGACCAGCTGGTCAGGCACCTGGAACACTTCCGGGTGGGGTATAAAAGGGCCTGCCTCCCAGCAATCAGGGCCAGAATCGGGAGGAAGAGGACGAGGTTGCCTGGGAGGAGTGGTGGTGCCAGGAAGCATTTGGTTTGTGTGTTTTGTGCTTTGGGACTGTGTTGGGCCTGTGGGACACGGGGAAAGCATGTGCCCATGGCTGAAGAAAATAAAAAGCCCTTTGAGTGTGAACACGTGCCTCTGCGTAGTCTGTGCCGGGTCGGGCGCTATATAGCGCCTTTTTCACAGTACATACACACACACCCCCACACACACACACACATGCACACACTCGGGTTAGCTGAGCAGTACCAAGTCACCTAATCTGTTTTTGGATTATGGGAGGGAGAGGGAGTATATGTACAAAATCGTGGATATATCTGAATATTTAAATATGGATACGTATTAAATAGGACAATATTTTTAAAAAAGATCAAACTGATTTTGGAGAAATTACAGAATCATGTTTACGTTATCCTCAAAAACATTAATCATATGACCTTAATAAGAAGGATACATTTTTGAGCTACTGGTATAAAATTATTTTTTCCTGACCATCTTAGAAGGAATGTCCAGACCTGACAAAAGATACATTTTCAGCAAATGAAAGGTTTTCTTTGTTAATTTAGAATGTCTGATGTTATCCCTTCCTATAACAGGTGCTTTACAAAGTTGCCTTGTGTCTCATGGTCATAAGAAGATAGCCACAAATAAATGATCATCCATTACAGATCTAACAAAGTGCTCTCTGATCGTACTGTTTAAAATTTTTCCATGACAGGAAAATTTGTAACAAATATGCATTAAAACAGCACTTAACAATGAGCAACCCAAAGAAAGCACGAGGATCAAACGAGGCAAGTCTGCTCTGAGAGCTTGTGTTAGTCAGCTAAGATATTTTAAAAAGTCTTACTATGCAACAAAACATGCTTTCTTTGTTGTTTTTATTTATTTATTTTTTTGGAGACTTGTGTCTTCACTTGAGCTATCTGTAGCTTTCATCAACCTGCAAAATATTATTCTATTTTTTATAAATTAATCTGTTACTGTAACCTTTTCCATTTAGAATGTCAGGTATGAAAGATAAAAATAAAATACACATATGTTAGTCTAAATCCTTCACTTCTTAAAATAAACTGCAAAAGATAAGGCACTACATAAATAAATGTTTGTTCCCTTATATTGAAAGAACAAGAGATGTGAGACCTTTAATGTGACTGCTGCTCTGTGTTTGTCATGGCCGTTATGGAGGCTCTTCCCACGGAAGGGGTGGGGCTTCCTGTAAGAGTGGGTGTGCCTTCATGAGTCATCGGGTCTCAGATCCTCTGATCTGTAGATGAAAGTAGAAAAATGTGAATGATAGCGCCATCTTTTGCCCTGGGGCAGAAATACAGTCAGTATGCAAACCTTGAGAATGCCCCCTACTTGTGCATGTGTGACATTTATTTATGAATTTTAGTTTAGTAGTTTTGCTTTTTTAAATTTTTTAACTTTATTGTCATTTGTGTAATTTATCATTTCTATTGATATTTTTGTCATATCATTACTGGTGTTTTGCTTGCTATTTTTCTGTGTCTACAGTTTTTAATGAGTGTCACCATTGTAATGATCCAGTTTGAGAGGTGTGTATGAAATAATTTGATAGGAGGAAGATCAAGAAATGAAGAGATGAAAACATATTTTTGAGGGCAAGATAAAAAGTTAGTGAACTACTGAGAGTCAGAACCGGGAGTAAGAATAAGGCCAATCTTCAAATCCAAAACGCAAAACAAAATTTTTAGTTGAGGAAAAGCAAAGCAAAACTCCTGGCTTCTTAAATATCTTTATTTTTCTATATAGAAAAGGAACAAAATGTAAGATATTTGAGAATTTTATCCATAAACTTGTACTGTACATCAGTAGTACTGCTCTGCCGTCTGAAATACCATGGAGTCAAAAGTAACAACACTATATATGCATGTGACTAGCAGCCACATCATGGCTGCACTAACGTCACAAGGGAAAATGATAAAACATAATAACGGTGCAAAGTCAATACTGATTAAAAACAGACAAAGGTAAATGTTGATTTCACAAAATTTAAACATAACCACCATCTTCTTTATAGCAGCAATAATGTCCTTTCCTACTCATGCTTGTGTTATGAAGTATTTTCATTATACTATTTTTGTCTATCCATACTCCAGGTTTTGTAATATGTATTTTTCCTTAAAATTAAACTTAATACAGTTATAATATTTTTGTGTCTTTCTTTTACAGCAGGGATTCTTAAATGTTGTAATCTGGGGATCCAAATAAGAAAACTGGTATGGAACTGGAGCCCAAGATGAGGATTATAGCGGTGACTCTTTGAATAATTCTAACTTCAAATGTTCCAGGTTTGAAACAATAATTTCAAGAGAAATATGATCTGGAGTTCGAATGATGTTTCTACATTTGAACTGCGCACCTCTGTAAAAAGCAGATGTGTAAGCATGGTGGGATGACTGCGACCAGAATGAACTTGTAGCATTGCCACATATTTCTTATTGCACAGTATGTTTGTTTAATTGTAGTTGCAGTTACCGACAATACTAGTAGTACGGATACTTGGGGTCTGTGTCTTTAAACAGGTCTGCACAGACGCGGAGTGGCTTGTGGGAATTGTTGTTTGTAACTGTAGGCACTGTATGTATAAAACCAGGAAAGAAGGACATAGTTGGACTTTTTGACTTTTTTTACTCTCCACACACTTGATCATCAGCAGAAAGAAAAAACGTTGTGTACTGGCTATTGCAGCAGAAGAGGATCAGTGCTGCCATCAGGGACAGCAGTGGGCATTTTTCCCCTTCTTGTCTTCACTTGCCCTTCATGAAAGAGCATGAAGCACACCTCAGAAGATTATCCAACTTTTGGAATCTGGTGGTAGGAATGTGATATATTATTCATTTTTCCATGAAGCAGTTTCCAAAAAGGGATTATCCTATCCCATCTTCAATTCAAGTAGCTGTTGTCTGTACTCAGGGTCCACATCCACCATTTACAGAACTGTATAAATCATCTGTGGAAGTTGTTCATGGTGTACGTTTTATGTTTATCATTACTTTTCGTTGCTGTGTTCATAAATAGTTGTATATAGTAGAACATTGGAAAAATCTAGACAAGAACAGGTCATTCAGCCTAACAAAGTTCACAGTTCCTATCACTTAATTCTTCGAAAATAACACCAAGTCTAGATTTGAAAGTCCTTAAAGTCCTACTGTCTACCCCACGACTTGGTAGATTATTTTATGTATCTAAGGTTCTCTGTGTAAAGAAAAAACTCTTAAATGTTTGTGCAAAATTTACTCTTAATAAGTTTCGAACACTTTACTCATTTTAAAGTCACATTGTACTATTTCTCTCCATAATTTTAAAAACTTCAATCATGTCTCCTCTTAATCTTCTTTTGCTTAAACTGAAAAGGCTCAGCTCTTTTAATCTTTCTTTATATTTCATCCCCTGTAGCCCTGGAATGAGCTTAGTCGCTCTTCTCTGGACCTTTTCTAGCACTGCTATGTCCTTTTTGTAGCCTGAACTAATAACAAGAACAAATACAAGTAAGTAAAAGTAACTTTTCCAAATGCTTCCCCAAACACTCAACTACTTTTTCTTTGCACGGGAGAAAAAAAGCCAAAAAAACCTTCTAAAGGAAAAAAGCTTCAACATTCCCACACAGCGGCAACCAAAAAAAGGTTTATGGGCAAAATGTGTTTTTTAATTAACTCTCACACCTCAGAAAACAAAACTCTCAGCACTTCCACTTCTTAGCATCTCAATCTTTAGTCTCATGTCACTGGAATACATACTCGTAGCTCATGCTTAATATATTTAATTTATTTTGACACTAGGAGGCTTACCCCCTGCTTGATTCACTCGCCAACCCCCCTGGCCTACGTTACGCACCAGCCACTTTGTGTCTCTGTCACTCGCGTTGTGAAGAGGGGGGCTGAACGCACCCCAAGGAAACGCGGTCGCTCTTCCGAAACCCCCTCTTAAACAGTGATAAAATGGGAAACAAATACAGTTTTTTTTTACCTCCTCTTTGCTCAATCAGCTGCTAAAAGCCTGTACAGTAGCTGTCTTTGTCATCTACTCTTTGTCTTTTATTTCCAGCCCTGGGTGTGGTTAAATCTCTTGGCACAAAGCCTTGTTTCGCGGGACATAAATTCTTGATATTTTAGTTTATAATATAAAAAAAGAAATAAGAATCTGAAAATCTAACAATGTCACATTAAAGTCCGATAAATTCTGAAAAGAATGATACCAAACATATAAATGTAGGTTTTAAAATAAGCTCGATTTAAAGCATGACAATAAAAAGTCACATAAAATCGTTGCACAAAATCGTTGCACTTTTAGGTTTAGGATTTTATATATATAAGGAAGATTTTTCTGGGTGTTTTGTTAATATTTGCATAGTAGGGTCGAAAACTGCTGTAGGGCTTAGGTGTTGGCTTAATTTCACCTGTCCTTCATTTTACAAACATAGTGGCTCAAGCGCAATGCAAATCTTTCTGCAACCTCAATCTTCTCCAAAAGTCGGGGTTTGCTACAAATTGATTATGCAAGATATCCTAATCCATTACAGCCATAGGGTCTCTATAGACTGATCTTGTAGTCTATTTGCTGGAGTGTGGGTATCACACCACCTTCTGTAATCCTTACTTCCCATAATGCTATGAAACATTTATGACTTAAGCTGGGATGGCCAGAAAACTGCACATCACAGCCTATAATGATTGCTACCTCATGGAAGTCCCCTCTGGCAGACAGATGTGTGCACACAGTAAAGGTGAAAGTCCTGACACAGAACTGCAGTTGATCCTGGGCATTCTGTTTTAAATGATCAAGGATCTTGGACTGCTTCTGGGCTGTATACATTTTTCCAATGTATAAAGTGGTGTCAGAATTCTCCTATAATCCACTGTGAAGGGAATATAGCTCGCCCACTGTCTTCATACTGTAAAGGAACCGACATGACCTCCATAACACCTCTATATTGAAGACTTACTAGTGGTCAATTCCACATTTTCATTCTTATTCGATTTATTTTTGTATAGCACTGTTTTTTTTCAGTACATGTCTTGGGTACACATTTAGAAATATATTGTACTAACAGTAAATTTCTAAACATTTGATTACATCTTTCCTAAAGAAGGGGCCTGAGTTGCCTCGAAAACTTGCATATTGTAATCTTTTTAGTTAGCCAATAAAAAATGTCATTTTGCTTGACTTCTCACTACATCCATAATGGCTAACACGGTACAACACCCTAGTACTATAAACATTTGCATATAAATACAAATTACATTACAACACTATAGAAACAGAGGGTCACACCTAACCTACTCCTAACATTTCACAGGCTCCGGAGGATATTATATTGGAGGGTTGGCCAAGTAATATTATTTTCCTTCCTCAGGCCACTTTCTATAATTCCATGAACCAATGGACGTAATTTTATGCATGTGTAAGACTTCATAACGTGATCCCTATAATCCTTACCACCAGTTATTGTTTTTGGGGGTTTCACCTTCTTCCCTTTTTCCCTTTCAGTGGGTCTAATTTTTGAGGAGTTTATATTTATTTCCATTGAGTACAGTACAACATCAGATCTTTTGTGTGAAGTATAAATCAATTCTTCTCAAAAAATTATAGGGGATATGCTTAGTAATTGGTTTAGCTCCTGTTCAAAAATAATGGCTGAAAAAAGTGCTGGTAACGTGTCCCGTACATCTGCCATACTATGTCTCTGAATGGCCCCAATACTAGATAATGCATAAGATCTCTTTCGCTACTTTCTTGGTTTTGCATAGCAGAAAGGAAGTCTGAAAGTATGTCATTTATAAAAATATGCCTATGATTTTTTTCTTTTCACGCTTTGAATTATTTTTCCTGTTGAAGTCCCAGCAATTTCAAAAAATCCTGTACCATAAAAAGGCCATAGAAAGTGAAAAATGGACTTGGTCGTTCTCAAAGTGCCTCTGTACTTTTACCGTTGTGATTATTAAGGTAAAGCAGAAGAAATCTCAGCTCTGTTTTTCTTGTTACTTTATAGAAGATTAGATGCGCTCAGAACTCCTTCATGCTATCTTTGTAGGTTACCTTAAGCGGACTTTACATGGAAATGACAAATTGGATTAAAAGAAATATTATGGCCAAAAAGAAGAGTGCAATTCATGAGAGGATATCATGTTTTCAAGGACATCATGGATTACAGCAATGGCTTAATTTTTAAAATACAATTACTTCATGACATTTGTGTGGTGTTTACGTGATCTCCCCGTGTGTGGATTAACTTTTTATCATTCACCTCATATGCCAACAACACACATATTGGCATAAGTGGTGAGTCTGAATTAACCTCCTTTGAGTGAGTGTGAGTGTGTGTGTGTGTGTGCGTGTGTGTGTGTGTGTGTGTGTGTGTGCGTGTGTGTGTGAGCCAGTGTTTAATATGAGGGACTGGCTTACCATTCTGGATTGATTCTTGCCTTGGGCAAAAGCTACGAGGAGAGGCTTCAGCCCTGCTCATCCGTCATCCTTATAAGTGTGTTAGAAAATGATTGGATCTGAGTGAAAATAAACTTTGTAGTTTGTAATTTAATTTTAATAAAAACTGACAAATACACAAGTTAAAAGTGAGCACTAAAAGAAAATTTCTGCAAACATCTTTATGTCATATTTATAGTTGTTATATTTAAATTTAATGGACAGCCTCTGCCTTCCCATGACTTTGGCTTTTGAAAGCAACTTACAAATTAATTCATTGGTAGGTAGCCATTTACTTAATAATGATTATTCTTAGATGTTTGAATAAACCAATTTAAAAATAAGAACTATATACAGTTTATATATATTGTAGGAGGAGAATGGGCATCCCAGCCAGGGAGGAGCAAGGATTAGTACCTGGACTGGAAGCCCAAGAAGAACGATGGATGGATTGGCTGGCTGAGGAGAAAGATAACTCTGTGCCCAGCCAGTATAAAATAATTAGTGAGCAGCAGTATGGTTTCATGCCAAGAAAGAGCACCACAGATGCGATGTTTGCTCTGAGGATGTTGATGGAGAAGTTTAGAGAAGGCCAGAAGGAGTTGCATTGCATCTTTGTGGACCTGGAGAAAGCATATGACAGGGTGCCTTGAGAGGAGCTGTGGTATTGTATGAGGAAGTTGGAAGTGGCAGAGAAGTACGTAAGAGTAGTACAGGATATGTACGAGGGAAGTATGACTGTGGCAAGCTCTGCGGTAGGAGTGATGGATACATTCAGGGTGGAGGTGGGATTACATCAGGGATCGGCACAGAGCCCTTTCTTATTTGCAATGGTGATGGACAGGTTGACAGATGAGATTAGACAGGAGTCCCCGTGGACTATGATGTTTGCTGATGACGTTGTGATCTGTAGTGAGAGTAGGGAGCAGGTTGAGGAGACCCTGGAGAGGTGGAGGTATGCTCTAGAGAGGAGAGGAATGAAGGTCAGTAGGAACAAGAAAGAATACATGTGTGTAAATGAGAGGGAGGTCAGTGGAATGGTGAGGATGCAGGGAGTAGAGTTGGTGGGTAGAAGGTGGATGAGTTTAAATACTTGGGATCAACAGTACAGAGTAATGGGGATTGTGGAAGAGAGGTGAAAAAGAGAGTACAGGCAGGGTGGAATGGGTGGAGAAGAGTGACAGGAGCTATTTGTGACAGACAGGTATCAGCAAGAGTGAAAGCGAAGGTCTACAGGACGGTAGTGAGACGAGCTATGTTATATGGGTTGGAGACGGTGGCACTGACCAGAAAGCAGGAGACAGAGCTGGAGGTGGCAGAGTTAAAGATGTTAAGATTTGCATTGGGTGTAACGAGGATGGATAGGATTAGAAATGAGTACATTAGAGGATCAGCTCAAGTTGGACAGTTGGAAGACAAAGTCAGAGAGGCAAGATTGCGTTGGTTTGGACATGTGCAGAGGAGAGATGCTGGGTATATTGGGAGAAGGTTGCTAAGGATAGAGCTGCCAGGGAAGAGAAAAAGAGGAAGGCCTAAGCGAAGGTTTATGGATGTGGTGAGAGAGGACATGCAGGTGATGGGTTTAATAGAACAAGATGCAGAAGACAGAGATATGGAAGAAGATGACCCGCTGTGGCGACCCCTAACAGGAGCACCTGAAAGAAGAAGAAAAAGAAATAAGAATCACTACATCTCAGATTTTTGATTAAAATTGATGTGCTGAATTACACAATAGTAAGTCAGTCCCATCCATCCATCATCCAACCTGCTATATCCTAACTACAGGGTCTCGGGGGTCTGCTGGAGCCAATCCCAGCCAACACAGGAAACAAACCCTGGCAGGGTGCCAGCCCACCGCAGGAAACACACCAAGCACACACTAGGGACACTTTAGAATCGCCAATCCACCTAACCTGCATGTCTTTGGACTGTGGGAGGAAACCCATTCAGGCACGGGAAGAACATGCAAACTCCACGCAGGGAGGACCTAGGAAGCAAACCCGGGACTCCTAACTGCGAGGCAGCAGCGCTACCACTGCGCCACCGTGCTGCCCAAATTACACAATATTATTAATAAAAATATTCAAGCTTCATTAGTTTCATTGTAGATTTGCCCCTGTCTCAGAGAGGCTGTAGTCCAAGATGTAAAGACACACACAGAACAACAGACAAATGGAATAAGTTGGTTTGGTAGAAGGAAGACTTTAGGGAATGTCAGACCTCAATAACTGATGTTATTTTGGAAGAATTAAGGTGTTAGGACTGGTGAGCTTTGTTAAACTGAATGGCCTGTCCTCGTCCACATTGTTACAATGTTCTAATATAGTTTACTGTATATAGGGGCCCTTTCATCGGATTGGCTGGCCGAGCAACGTTTCAGCCGTGGAATGGCCAAATGGGGAGGCAGCTTGACGGATGAGGTCTCCAGCACTCTAAAAATATCAAAATCTTATTATGTGATATCATCTACTGTTAAATTCTGCTCTGTACTTCTACAATTTTTATTATTATGCTGTATTAAGGATTTGTTCTGTTCTGTATATTTATATTGAACCCCTTCTTTTGACACCCACTGCACGCCCAAACTACCTGGAAAGGGGTCTCTCTTTGAACTGCCTTTCCCGAGGTTTCTTCCATTTTTCCCTACAAGGTTTTTTGGGAGTTTTTCCTTGTCTTCTTAGAGAGTCAAGGCTGGGGGGCCGTCAAGAGGCAGGGCCTGTTAAAGCCCATTGTGGCACTTTCTGTGTGATTTTGGGCTATACAAAAATAAATAGTATTGTATTGTATTGTATTGTATTGTATTGTATATACTCGCGTTTAAGTGCCCCAATGTTGGTTGTATAAGTTGAATGCGGAAAACTGAAGCTATTGGTCCAAGAGCTTATGATATGCTAACACCCACCTGGGAGAGTAACCACGGAGCACGCTGCCTTTTTTTACTATGTATTGTGCCTACGTGACCACACAGTAATACCTGAACTATTCCGAAGCAACGTTTGCACTGTTTTGTGCTTTTTGTATCTCACACCCTCATACAACTTTATCGTAAGAGCATCCCTTATCAATGATGGAGTGTTCAATCAGAAGAAAATATGAAGCTGGTTTTAAATGAAAAGTCATTCAAGTGGTGAAAGAAATTGGTAACTGCGCTGCTGCAACAAAATTTAATGTGTCTGAGAAACTGGTGCGATTGGAGGAAGCAAGAAGATTTTTGAATGGGTGTATAAGTCGGGGTCTGATTTTATGATCAATTTTTTGGATTTCAAGACCCAACTTATACGCGAGTATATACGGTAGTTTGGGCAGGGCTAAGCACCCAGCAATGTGCCACCTTCTTATAGATCATTTTCACTATTATTTTTACAGTGCACAGTTATAGAGATTTTTATTTTTTTATAAATTGTGTTTCTTCTGTGGTATCCTGGATAGTGCACTGAAACTCCTCCTGCATCACACCTTCAAGCTCTTTACTGTATTTGATTCCCAGGCCTGTCACTGTCTGTATGTAGTTTCATGTTATTTCTTACATTTTCAAGGTTTTCTTCGGGTACAGTTTTTTAATTTTAAATTCCAAAGGTCCGGTTAATTTAGTAATTTAAAATAAGAGTGTCTGCTTGTGTGTATACATGTGCCTTAAGGCATTTGGCGTAGGGTTGGTTCACAATGCAGCCAGGATACACTCTGGCACCTCATATCCCTGTACTGGAAAATATTGTGGATCAGATGATAGATTTTGTCATTTCTTGGGGTGATAGTCTTGGTTTTGAATGTGGGCCTATCACTGTTTGTATGGAGTTTGCATATTCTCCTAGCCCAGTATGAGAGATTACAGGAGCCTGACTGGTACCCATTTCACGGTTGTTTTCTTTCTAGTATGTAAAGCTGCTTTCATAGGCTCTGGCCAAGTAAAACAGGTGAGAAAATGAGAGGATGGATTTTGTGACTTTATTTACAAAGTTTAATTAGTGTTCAAAATAATTACAGTGATTAGTTTAACCTAATGCAAAATGTGGTTGTTTTGAAAGAGCTGCTGGGAAAAAGCTTTGGCTCCTGAATTTGAATTAAGTGGGTTTGAAAATGTTAGGTTATATAGCCACATTATTTATTCATCAATCGTCAGTACTGGAGAACTTGGGTGGTGGCCATTCACTGATTCACTGAATGAAACCTGGGAATGTTTGGTGACATGTTCTCTGTCTCTGCTGTAAGTGCAGAGCCATAGAGTTACACTCGGTTAAAATATAAATCAAAATAAATAAGCAGACAAGGTGAAACTGTGCTTAGCTGAGTGTGGCAGAGTTGTTTCCATTAAGGTCGCTGTTTGCTAATCATTAACCAGCTTTTTACAGCTTATCCTCTTCAGCAGGAAAGGCAGACGGAAGTGTGAGGTAAACGTTCATTTGAATAAAACAACCTTCTAACTCATTCAGAGATTTTTAACCATTCAAATTATTCAAATGCTAACAAAAGATTGAGGACTTCATTATTAGGCAGTTGAGAAGTGACACAGCGACCAGTTAGTAATAGAAAGTACAGGATGAATTAACAGAAACAACAAGAAGAAGATCCACATGTGAAGTCACAAAATAGGCAGCAGATAAAAGAGAGGTGGAGCAGGGTGAAGGAAGAAGAAGAAGTATCAGGGTGAAGCGGGGCCTGGTTTGCTTCATATCCTGTGCGAGTCATTTCTGGTATGCAGCTAAATGTATATCTAAATTGTACTTATCATGGCAACCCTTTCTGCTGTCCTTATTACTAATTGATTTTTGATATTTTAGAGCAGTGATCCTCAACTACTGGGTGTACTGGTGGGTTGCATATTGCTATTGTTTTTCACGCTCCGTCATCTCCCCAGCACCCCTCTGACTATTGCACTCCATTCACCAAGGGGGAAAGAACTGACATTTATGCTCGATTCTGAGGGCGGCCCTCCTGCTATGACAATCGCTCTCAATTCGTCAAGGAGGGATCCCCTCCACCTTAGTGGGTTGTGAAGACACTGACATGGGAAAGAGTAGGCAGTGACATGAGAAAGTTTGAGAAACACTGGTTTAGAGAGAGCACCCTAAAGTACAACATGTGGTGTACCAAATCACAAGGAGCAGAAGCAACCTCTAAATGTTCATGTCTTACATTTACATTAAAATGTATTAAATCGACAGGTTGTGAGTCCATACTTGTTTTGACTTGTTCTGAATCTGTATTCTGAGTTTTTGATTTTATTTTTTGCACCTCAACAAAGTTTAAAATTTATTTACACCACCTAATACGCCTAATTTCTCTTGGGTGCTGCTATTTTGTGGATTATGATGCATCCTCTGGTTGCTTGGGGTGTGTTCACAGAGGTCATGACCCTGACATTTTTAGGTGAAGGGTTTAATGATTGCCTTGAGCAGACCATGTTTGACCTGAATTTTAGAGATAATCTTTGAAGCACTGTGTGACAGACTGTGTGCTTTTGATTTTTCCCAATTAATAAATCTTGTTCTTGCCTTTTTTGACTTCAAATAATTGATTGGTTTTGATGAGAGAAACTTTTTTTATCTATCTTTTTCTGCTCTCAGTTCTGACTTTTGATTTGTTTAATTACCTTCAAGTTTGTTTGAAAGACAGGATTGACATTTGATTCTGACCTCAGCTTGCTTTTGACTTTGCATTTCTCCCAGTCCTTACATTATACTGTCTTTTCTGCAGGACAGTACAACACCCATCTGATGGGGTGACCTTACCATGTGATATCCCACCGACTACAATAACAACAACAACATTTATTTACATAGCACATTTTCATACAAATAATGTAGCTCAAAGTGCTTTACATGATGAAGAAAAGAGAAAAAAAAAGACAAAGTAAGAATTAAAATAAGACAACATTAATTAACATTGAATAAGAATAAGGTCCGATGGTCAGGGAGGACAGAAAAAACAAAAAAAACTCCACACGGCTGGAGATAAAAAAATAAAATCTGCAGGGGTTCAGAGGCCACGAGACCGCCCAGCCCCCTCTGGGCATTCTACCTAACATAAATGACCAGTCTTCATTGTATTTAGGGTTTTAATGGAAGGACTTGATGATGATGGTCATGTAGAATTCTGGCTTTTAATCCATCAATGTAGGAACATCATGGTGCTTTGATTAGGTGGTGGTGGTGCAGGAGAAACAGAATAGCTGATGGTTAGTATCCAATTATAACTATCATGTTACCTACTGTATGTTTTAGTGCTAATGACTAACAACAGAGATGCAGAGATACAGTTAATCAGCAGATCTAGTCAGGATATGTTAAGCTGAAGTAGTGAGTCTTCAGCCGGGATTTAAAAGCTGAGACCGAAGGGACATCTCTTATAATAGCAGGCAGACCATTCCACTGTTTAGGGGTCCTGTAACTAAAAGCTCGACCTCCCACTGTTATTTTATTAATCCTTGGAATCCTAAGCAGGCCGGCATCTTGAGATCTTAATGTGTGCTCTGCTTTGTAAGTCATGATAAGTTCAGACAAGTAAACCGGACCTTGGCCATTTAATGCTTTATATGTTAAAAGGAGGATTTTGAAATCTGCCCTAAACTTAACCGGGAGCCAGTGTAAGGATTTAAGAACTGGAGTTATGTGTTCATATTTTCTTGTTCTTGTAATAATTCTTGCAGCAGCATTTTGGATTAATTGGAGGCTGCATAAAGAACAGTTTGAACATCCAGTGAACACCGCATTGCAGTAGTCAATCCTACTAGAAATAAATGCATGAATTAATTTCTCAGAATCCTGTTTATTTAGAAAGCACCTTAATATCCCAACATTTTTAAGATGGAAGAAACATGATTTGGACAACTTTGTAATGTGCGCTTTAAATGACATGCTAGTGTCAAAGATAACTCTTAGATTGCGGGCTGATTCAGTAAAATTAATGGTGATTCCAACTGAGTTAAATGATGACAAAATATTGTTGTGATGAGCGTCATTCCCTCCAACAATTAACATCTCTGTTTTATCTGTGTTTAAAGACAAGTAGTTATCATTCATCCACTCCTTTAATTCACTAACACAACTAATTAAAGACAACATTGGAGAAACTTCATTTGATCTATATGATAAGTAGAACTGGGTGTCATCTGCATACGAGTGAAAATTAACATTATGTTTCCTAATGAGAGATCCCATTGGAAGCATGTAAGGTGAAAACAGTAAAGGTCCCAGTACTGAGCCCTGCAGGGCACCATATTTCAGTTCTTTGTATAATGATGGATTACTGTAAGTACATTTCTGTACATATTGAAATCGATTTGATAAATAAGAACTAAACCAAGCAAGCACTGTAAGCCTGTAAGCCCAACATCATTTTCTAGGCTGTGCAGTAAAATATAATGGTCAATGATGTCAAATGCTGCAGTTAAGTCTAACAACATAATTACAATGGAGTTTCCTTCATCAGAGGATATCAGAATGTCGTTTACAACCCGTGTTAGTGCCGTTTCTGTACTATGACCAGTGTGGAAACCAGACTGGAATTTCTCAAATAAATTGTAATGCATAAGGTGTGACTGAAGCTGACGGGTGACTACTTTTTCTAGTATTTTAGAGAGAAAGGGTAAATTTGAAATAGGTCTATAATTATTTAGCATGTGTGGGTCTAGGTCTGACTTTTTAAGTAATGGTTTAATGACTGAGACTTTTAGTGCATCAGGTACTGTGCCATGCAATAATGAACTATTGATAATGTTTAGAATAGGCGCTGCAAGAACATCCATTGCACTTTTTACTTGTGTTAATTAATAGTCAACAAACTATTTTATTCCTTTTATTCTAGCAAGAATACATACAACATATGCTCATATTTTATCTCATTCACTATTTACAAATATTTTCTGACTTGCTTGTAACAGAAATATAACAGCTAAAATGTGAGAAGGTTGTGAATGTGTGGTTTTTATACTGGAAACTTCCTGACAGGCGGCATCTAGGTGTGAGCATTACTCCAAGTCATGCTGTTGTGTGATGTAGTACTGAAAATCTCAAGATACACATTATTCTCCTCATAATAGGGAAAAAAAATAGTGCCTCGCAGTAAAGAGACCTGGGATTTCCCCCCTGTGTGGAGTTTGCATGTTCTCCCCGTCTCTGCGTGGGTTTCCTCCGGGTGCTCCGGTTTCCTCCTACAGTCCAAAGACATGCAGGTTAGTTGCATTGGCGATCCTAAAATTGTCCCTAGTGTGTGGGTGTGTGCCCTGGGATTGGCTCCAGCAGACCCCCGTGACCCTGTGTTAGGATATAGCGGTTTAGACAATGACTGACTGACTGACTTTGTTACATGTAATTCCATTGTCAAAACTGCTTAATCCTATTCCTGGCTTCCTGGCTCAAGGGAGTATTCGTGCATTTCAACACATCATATGTGTGTTTTAGTATATAATATAAGCACGTCAGACACTTAAAGCATTGCATGAGCTGCCAAACTGTGTAGCCTGTAAAGGACATTGCTTTTTGTCATAAGTTAAAATATACTGTAACACAATTCGGTTTTAGAACGTTATTGTCTGGCTATGGCAAAACATACACTGGGGCACTGGCATAGAGCACAGGGTTAACGCCTCATGCTGCCCTGTAGCCACTTTAATCTGTGAGTTTTATTCCACATCACACTATTTTATTTAAGACAGGTAACTGAGGTTATGAATAGGCACAGGTGAAGCTGTAAAGCCATATAAGAAAACTGATGAGGAGAAGGCGAAATAAAGATAAGAAAACACAAATGGAAGCAACTCAAGCAGGCAGTTAAAATACAATACAATACAATTTTTTGTAGAGCCCAAAATCACACAAGGAGTGTTGTAATGGGCTTTAACAGGCCTTGTCTTTTCCCAGCCTTGGCTTTTCCCAGCCTTGACTCTCTAAGAAGACAAGAACAAATTCCCAGAAATAACCCGTGAAGGGAAAAAAATGGAATTAACCTCGGGAAAGGCAATTCAAAGACAGACCCCTTTCCAGGTAGGTTGGGCATGCAGTGTGTGTCAAAAAATGGGGTAAATACAATACAAAACACAGAACTGGACACAAGTAATCCTCACTAGAATACAATAGTACAATAGTAATATTACAAGTACAGAGCAAAATTCAGCAATAGATGATATCAAATAATAGGATTCAGTAGGTGCAGTAGGAGCACACCTTGGTTTGACTGTCAATTTATGGTCAGTAGTTACTATGTGCTATTTTATAGCAAAATATTGTATCTCATGTTTGGTAATTGTATGTTTTTATTTTGTAACCAAAGACCCTTGGCAATTGCACTGAAAATTGAAGCAACATATGGATAGACGGATGACGTCACTCCTGCCTATGCCAAGAAAAATGTCTCCCGCACTATCCAAGTGGATGGAGTCAGCTGCAGGAACCCCATGACTGCATCAAGTTTTACCAGGAGCTTGTTTCAAAAATTCTATTGTGAGTATTAAAAGAATTTAAGTGTATTCTTTCTTGAACGGAGTGTGTTTGTACGCTGTCAGGTTGGTGACAGGATGGTTCCTCAATGTGTAACAGCAACTGTCAAACATGGAGGAGGAAGTGTGATGGTCTTTAGCTGGAGGCAGCGTTGGTGACTTGCACAGAGTGACTGGCATTCTGAATCAAAAGGGTTACCACAGTTTGGCTGTTTAATCAGCAGAAGATGGCTACTTTGATGAATCAAAATTTGAATTAAAATTTGTACACTTAATGATTCCTTGACTTATTTTTGGTCTGTCATTGTTTATTTGTTCTATGCCTTGATTTCATGAAACATTAAGACATTACATTTCATGAATTTCCATATAAACTGAAAAAAACAAAGGTGTTCTAAAAACCTTTGACCTGTAGTGTATAAATATTGAGTTTTGGTTTATTAAAACCTACAACTCCCAGGGAGCAACCCCTGCTACATCAATGGCCTCACCGACAGCAACCCAGGCTTTTTCTAGATGGTCTCCCCTCCAAGTACTGGCCGGGCCGCTTAGTTTTCAGGTGGATTACCTGTTCTGATGTGCATGTGTTGTGGCTGCTGGCCATAAAGGGATGGAATCTCACATAAGCAAATAAAGACAGGCTGTAAGTTTGGTTATTTTACTGGGTATTAGCTACTTTATCCATCTTGCTTAGTCCTGAACAGGGTTGCAGGGGGTGCATGCGGCGCAAGGAAGGAACAAACCTGGACAAGGAGCTTTTATGTTTAGCATGTAAACAAATGATCTGCACAAATTTATCATCCTTGTCATTATTCCGGATAAGAAAGCTGCTATAATAGAGTCCAGAGTGCACAATATGTCAAAGAAGGC
>JANRMT010034737.1:9024-19416 GCA_026402145.1 Polypterus bichir lapradei | reverse complement strand
AAATACAGCTGTGTGTCATCAGCATAGCTGTGGTAGCTCACGTTGTGTCCTGAGATAATCTGACCTAACGGAAGCATGTAGATTGAGAATAACAGCGGACCCAGGATAGAGCCTTGTGGAACACCATATCGGATATCATGTGTCTTCAAGTTGTAATTACCACAACTAACAAAAAACTTTCTCCCTGTCAGGTAGGATTCAAACCAATTTAAGACACTGCCAGAGAGGCCCACCCATTGACTAAGGCGATTTCTAAGAATATTATGATCAATAGTGTCAAATGCAGCACTCAGGTCTAAGAGGATAAGAACAGATATATGGCCTCTGTCTGCGTTCACTCGCAAATCATTTACTACTTTAACGAGTGCAGTTTCTGTGCTGTGATTTGTTCTAAAACCCGACTGAAATTTATCAAGAATAGCATGTTTATTTAGGTGGTCATTTAACTGCATAATGACTGCATTCTCCAGAACTTTGCTTAGGAAAGGCAGGTTAGAGATGGGTCTAAAATTTTCAAGAGCCGAGGGGTCAAGATTATGTTTCTTAAGAAGGGGTTTAACTACAGCAGTCTTAAGACAGTCTGGGAAGACCCCCGTATCTAATGACGAATTTACTATGTCAAAAATATTATCAATTAGCACGCCCGATACTTCTTTGAAAAGCCTTGCTGGTATTGGGTCAAGGACGCAGGTGGAGGATTTTAATTGAGATACTATTTTTTGTAAATCAGGTAAATCTATCCTAGTGAAAGAGTTTAATTTGTTTATAACAGAATGCTGGGGTTTAGGAGGATCCTTAGTGTTGGAGGGATATACTATGTTATTTCTAATATCATTAATTTTTTGATTGAAAAATACAGCGATAGCCTCACAGGTTTTACTGGAAGTACTTAGGAGGCATTCCTTTGAGTTACCTGGGTTTAGTAGGTGATCAATTGTAGAAAATAAGACTCTGGGATTACTAGCATTGTTATTTATCATCTTGGAGAAATAACAGCGTCTCTCAAGACGGACAGTGTTATTGTATTCTGTTATTTTGACTTTTAATATTTCATAGTGGATAGTTAGTTTAGTCTTCCTCCATTTACGCTCAGCTCTGCGGCATGTTCTCTTTAAATCCGACACTCTTTGGGTCTTCCATGCTATAACAATGCTAGAAGATTTTTTAACTGTCTTTTCAGGTGCAACTATGTCAACAGCAGCTCTCACTTTAGTATTAAATCTTTCCACCTTACTATTTACATTATCCTCGCTATTATAGTTGGCACTATAAACGGACTGATTGCTTAGAATGTTTGTAAGTTTTAAAACTGAAAGCCCCCCCAGCCTTGACTCTCTAAAAAGACAAGGAAAAACTCCCAAATAAAACCCTTGTTGGGAAAAAATGGAAGAAACCTTGGGAAAGGCAGTTCAAAAAGAGACCCCTTTCCAGGTAGGTTGGGCGTGCAGTCGATGTCAAAAAGAAGGGGGTCAATACAATACACATAACAGAACAAATCCTCAATACAGTATAAAAATAAAAATTTTACAAGTACGGAGCAGAACCTAACAGTAGATGATATCAAATAATATGATTTGGATTTGTTTAGGGTCCTGGAGACCTCAGCCATCAAGCTGCCTCCCCCGTTTGACCATTCCACAGCTGAAACAGCACTGGGCCAGCCAATCCGATGAAAGGACCCCTCTACCCCACGATTCCTGCGATCCTCCATCAGGGATGACTTTACCTTAGGCAGGCAAAACAATTTGGCAGGTGGGCCGTGGCACCAAGTGCCACATTTGAGTACTGAGAAGAGAAACAGAATAGGTGAGGGTTAGTAAAAAATTATAAGTATCATATTACTTATGTTTTAGTGCTAAAGACTAACAGAGATGCAGTTTGTACAGTTAATCAGCAGCTCTAGTCAGGATATGCTAAACTGAAGTAGTGAGTCTTCAGCCAGGATTTAAAAGCTGAGACTGAAGGGGCATCTCTTATAGTAGCAGGCAGACCATTCCACAGTTTAGGGGCCCTGTAACTAAAAGCGCAACCTCCCACTGTTATTTTATTAATCCTTGGAATCATAAGCAGACCAGCATCTTGAGATCTTAATGTGCGCTCTGGTTTGTAAGTCATGATAAGTTCAGACAAGTAAGCCGGATCTTGGCCATTTAATGCTTTATATGTTAAAAGGAGGATTTTGAAATCTGCCCTAAACTTAACCAGGGGCCAGAGTAAGGATTTAGGAACTGGAGTTACGTGTTTGTATTTTCTTGTTCTTGTAATAATTCTTGCAGCAGCATTTTGGATTAAGCTGGAGGCTGTATAAAGAACAGTTTGAACATCCAGTGAACACCGCATTGCAGTAGTCAACTACTACTACTAGAAATAAATGCATGAATTAATTTCTCAGAATGGGCGGCATGGTGGTGCAGTGGTAGCGCTGCTGCCTCGCAGTTAGGAGACCTGGGTTCTCTTCCCGGGTCCTCCCTGCATGGAGTTTGCATGTTCTCCCCGTGTCTGCATGGGTTTCCTCCGGGTACTCCAGTTTCTTCCCACAGTCCAAAGATGTGCAGATTAGGTGCATTGGCGATTCTAAATTGTCCTTGGTGTGTGTGTGTGTGCACCCTGCGGTGGGCTGGTGCCCTGCCCAGGGTTTGTTTCCTGCTTTGTGCCCTGTGTTGGCTGGGATTGGCTCCAGCAGACCCTCATGACCCTGTAGTTAGGATATAGCGGGTTGGATACTGGATGGATGGATGGAATTTCTCAGAATCCTGTTTATTTAGAAAGTGTCTTAATTTCCCAACATTTTTAAGATGGAAGAAACATGATTTGGACAACTTTGTAATATGCTCTTTAAATGACATACTAGAGTCAAAGATAACTAGATTGCGGGCTGATTCAGTAAAATTAATGGTGATTCCAACGGAGTTAAATGATGACAAAATATTGTTGTGATCAGTGTCATTCCCTCCAACAATTAATATCTCTGTTTTATCTGTGTTTAAAGGCAAGTAGTTCTCATCCATCCACTCCTTTAATTCACTAACACAACTAATTAAAGACATCATCGGAGAAACTTCATTTGATCTATGTGAAAGGTATAACTGGGTGTCATCTGCATACGAGTGAAAATTAACATCATGTTTCCTAATGATAGATCCCAGTGGAAGCATGTAAAGTGAAAACAGTAAAGGTCCCAGTACTGAGCCCTGTGGGACACCATATCTCACTTCTGTGCATAATGATGGAGTACTGTCAGCACATTTCTGTACATATTGGAATTGACTTGATAAGTAAGAACTAAACCTAGCGAGCACAGTGCCTGTAAGGCCAACATCATTTTCTAGCCTATGTAGTAAAACAGAATGGTCAATGGTGTCAAATGCTGCGCTTAAATCTAACAACATAATTACAGTGGAGTTTTCTTCATCAGAGGATATCAGAATGCTGTTTACACTCCATGTTAGTGCCATTTCTGTACTATGACCAGTGCGGAAACCAGAGTGGAATTTCTCAAATAAATTGTAATGCGTAAGGTATGACTGAAGCTGATTGGCGACTACTTTTTCTAGTATTTTAGAGAGAAAGGGTAAATTTGAAATAGACCTATAATTATTTAGTATGTTTAGGTCTAGGTCTGACTTTTTAAGTACTGTAATGGTTTAATGACTGACACTTTTAGCGCATCAGGTACTGTGCCATGCAATAATGAACTACTGATAATGTTTAGAATAGGCGCTGCAAGAACATCCATTGCACTTTTTACTAGTTTTGTTGGCACTGGATCTAAGGAAGAAGTAGTGAGTTTCATTTTAAAAATTACAGTTAAGACTTCCTGCTCAGTTACAGGATTAAAATTACTAAAGTGCTGAATGCAATGTGAGACAGGGTCTGCTAAGCTAGTATGCGGTTTGTACTGTGATGCTGAGATCTGGGATCTTATATTATTAATTTTCTCATTGAAGAAGTTCATAAAGTCTGTACTGCTAATATCTGTTGGTATTTTGCACTGTCAATCTGAATTTCCATTTGTTAATTTAGCCACTGTTCTAAACAGTACCCGAGGATTTTTATTATTGCTATCTATTATTGTAGAATAGTATTCTGAGCAATCTTTAAAGAGAGCTTTTTTATATTTTTTAACACTCTCTGTCCATGCAATTTGAAAGACATGTAGCTTTGTTGTTCTCCATCTGCGCTCCAGTTTTCGACACTCTAATTGAAGAGTTCGAGTGTTTTCGTTAAACCAGGGAGAGTTTTTATGTGCTTTGATCACTTTTGTTTTAAGGCGAGCCACTGCGTCCAGAGCATCTCTCAAGGTCACATTATAATGTGATGTTAGCTGATCTAAATTGTTTTCCATGTTTACATTTGATGTTAACTGATCTAAATGGTTTTCCACAATTACACTCGACTTACTCAAAGTATCTATAAATTTTGAAGCAGAATTAATCCAGATGTCGCACTGTCTTTGTTTTAATCTCTGAGTGCGTTGGCGAGGGCCAATATAATTTAAGTACATTTAAATCGGAAGTGATCGGAAATAACTTCATTTAATGGAGCAATCTTTAAATTTTTAATTTTTATATATGCATATATATTTATAGCAGAATCTTGATGTTCAGTTTTTATTTCAAATGCAAAAAATCTTTTTCTTCTGTCTACAGTAATGTATACTCATGGGCAGAGAATTGAATGGATTGCAATTACTTGGTGGCAGCCAAGTTGCAGATGAAAATATGTTTTCCTTGGGTAAAAAAAAATATATTATTTAAGAGTTAAATATATTTACTTTCTATGTATGTTTCTGGAAGACACATAAATCAATCACCAATTTCTAGCAGGAGGTTCCCAGCAAGCTTTATTTGGCTACTGAATAATCTGGAGTAGGTTTGAGAATAGGGCTGAACAGCATATGAAGAGAATACAAATTTAAAAATGTATATTGCCTTGTCAAAAGAAACTCTAAGTAAAAATACATACCATAGACTGAGTAATTTTCTGGATGAGTAACTGAGAAGATCTGTGTAATCTCTGGGACTCTGCACGCAAATTAAATTTCAGGCTATATACAATGCCATGTGGACATAAAATGACAGACCATCCACCTAGACAAAAATGGAAAAAAAAAATCTTACCTTTTTATTCTGTATCCATAATCACTTGTTTCCAAAAGAAAATTAACCTTACCTGAAGCTCCCCAAATTTTCTGGAACACCTCGTCTTAAGTATGCCTGTTCTTCATCTATGTTTGCAACCTTAACAGATGATCCATATGGAATCCTTTGCTGTTGACATAGCACTCCTTGCAGAGTTTTCATATACAGTAGTTCCAACCTGTTATGAATTGATTTAAATATTAATGTACAGGTACTTATTCAGTTGCAATCGCACAATAAATAATAGATAAAAATGCACTGTTTTGACAAAGATGTATTTCTTTAACAAAAAGCAGTACTTAAGTGTACATTGGATGAAACAATTTACCTTTTGTTTCATTAGCTCACCAATCAGCCTTTTTCTGGTTATTAAATAAAGGTCTGCCTCAGAACTGGACTTCACAGGGGTTATTTTCGTATTCAGTACTAGATCACTTTTTCGAGTGTTCTTTCTAATCCATGGAGCCCAGAAGCCATATGTTGGATGAACTGCAAAAGGATTTTTTATACAACCTACCAAATTTAAAGAGTAAAACTAGGATAAATTCAAGAATACAACATGAGAAGAAAAACACAGATGCCAATATTATTTTTACTTAGTTGTATTGTAACAAAACCTCATGCTATCATTTCAAGATGCACAGAGTCCCAAAATTTGTCTGTGGTGTGTTCTCCACTAAAACTGTGTGCACGTTCTGGAATATCTGACTGTGAAAGAGAGGAAAGCAGTCTTTCTACTTTAAAATAATGCAAATATTCATAAAAATAATGAAAATATTCATGCCTAAATACAGGCAGGTAAAAGTAATCTTCACATTGTACAAAGGCATGTGACAATCAACAAGGAATTTTATATAGGCTAAGCAGTGATAAGATGATTTTCACTCTGATTTCTATACATGCACATTAACATATACTGTATGTATAAATTACTTTGCCCTAAATAGCTACAGAAGAATGTCAAACCTTAAATAAGAACATGGAAAAAAGTAAAGTAAAACACAACACCAAGACTCGCCAGCCATAATTAAAATGCCTTTCTTGTACAGATTCATTACAAACAAAGCTGGATGATAGCCACAATTTACACATGAATATTGGTAATCATGGTCTGTTTGGGCCTCAAAATGACAATAAGCATGAAACATTTCTCTTTCAGGAAACTTGATGCTCAAAAAACTTTGTAGAGTATCTACAACTCTTTTGGTAGAGACATGATTCAGTAAAGATTGATAAACAAATTATAAAAACATACCTTTAGTTACATACTGTATATGTTCATAGTGTACACAGGCACACATATATAATGAATACATATTGTTTTTAATTTTTTTTTTTTAAATAGCAAAATTGTTTACATGTCATTTAATATTAAGTGCACATACCTGTAATGAGTTTCTGAAGTTCAAACACAGATGTAAGGTAAGAACTTTATGGTTGTCAAAATTCTGAAGACCATTCTACCACTCCTGATACCTATTGGTTATGAAGCACTGAGGACACTGTTTGTAATATGTTGATACATCTAGTAAAATCAAGTGAAATGCAAATCATACAAGTGAACATTTGTAATAACAGCTTGAAGGAAAACTAAATGTAAAATAAAATAGACTTACTGTTGATTATTTCATTGACAACAACAATTCTGGCCTTTTTAGTTATGAGAACTGGGCTAACAAGTTTTGGATGTGAAGAATAAAAAACAACTTGCTTCAGAAGGAATTAAATGTTTGAAATAATTTGAAACTTCAGAGAGCTTTGCCAGTTCAAATGGAACAATCTTTTTTTCCTCATAGATGTATCAAACAATACATTCCAGCTTGTCCAGAGTTGGAGGGTACTGTCCAATTAGCTGAGGAGAAGCCTGATCTGCTGAGGCTTCTAAATGCGTTTCAAACAAGTCTTTTTTTATTTGAAACAAGTGCCATTTGGCTATATTCTTATGAGGGCATGAAAGGCATGACTTTGAAGAAGGACAATGCCACATGTTAGCTTTGGAGTTATATGTCACCATTATCCTTCCAAGTCGACAATAGTGCTTAATTTTGGTATATGTTTGGATACAGTGAGGATGTTAGAGGAAATTTCCAGATCAACTAGGACAGACAATGGAACACATTCTATGCATGCTGCCTTCTGTCTCTTCAAGCATTTTTGTTTTTTAGACTCCCCAAACCATTTAGTGAGAACCATTTCTTACAGAACTGCCTTGCCAAGGTGTTCCTCTACTGTTGTGTTTGCACAATAATCTAAGGAATGAATATGCTCACACATGCTAGAAACGAATCCATTCCTTTTTGCATAAAGATACAACAGTTAATGATGATATGGTAACACCTTTACACGATTTGATGGGAGCAATTATATTGTGCTTTTGTAAAATGGTTTTCACACAGATAGAGCAATGAAAATGGCTCCCTGCCTTGCAGGGCAGATTATGCTTACATATTAAATGATCTAAAAACAATTTGCAAATGTGTAAGTCTTGAAAAGCACACTACAATGTAGATAAGCTAATCATATTATGGCCACATACCTTTTAAAAACACTGCTTTTTTCATATGTTGGACAATGTGCTTCTTTGTCCTAGACTGTTTAGTGGGCTTATATTTAGGACAAAGTGAACAGTGGAATTGATCACAGAATGATGTGCATCGTTTCAATGGCAGTGGTGATTTCATAGTACAACTGAGAGATAGCTCTAGAACAAAAAAAATAAATGGGGATTGTTTTGGTGTCATATATTAGAAATAAATTAAACAAAAAATCTTAACATTTTGTATTTTATAGTATGTTTTATATATCTGGAGAAGTATGAGTCGTCTTCATCTAGCAGTGGATTGATAATGGCTCAAATAATAATGATGACACCTTGAGAAATATGAACCCAAAATATGGATCAAAGCTTGCTGTTGTAAAATTCAGCTAATTGCTCAATGAGAGGTTGGGATGTAATGTTACAGAGAATTTTGAAGGTAAAATCTGAGCAGTAAAATTGAAAGAATGAAGGGAGGGAAAATTTTATATGACACATTTGTCTTTTTTTGTGGCAATACCGTAGTCTGGCATGAATTGTCTGGCTTTAAAGAGGGTCCAAGTTTTGATTACAGCAAATGTACAGCAAGTGCATGTTTGAAGAAATGAAATCACATTTTAAGGAAGAGGCGTTTGTGAGAAGGACACTGGAACAATATATTACACAATGCAGTGAAATAGAAATGGCTATTACAGGCTTCTTAAAATTCAATCTGAAAATATCAGACAAAATAAATTGAACAGCCTAGTTAACTGAATAACCAGCTTTTAGTATTATTCCACATACTCTACAAAACGTAATGTACTATATATTGCTTTGGAAGGTATTGTACTTCAAGGGCTGACAGATTTAGATGTATTTAATGCTACTATTATTAGTTTTTTATATTCTGCTCAGGATGTAAAACATACTGTACATTAAACCATGCCTTATGAGTTATGGCACATTAGCATCTAATAATAAAACCAATCAGTTGTCTGGGCAAATGCTAGTCCTTTTAAAAACATTGCCATTTCTGTTGGACGCCATTAAAAGAAAACAACACATTCAGTTAATTTTTGAATTGCTACAGATTGTTTAGGTAATTTATGCATGTGTTACCAGTGTTGACAAATTTTAACTTACTTATTGGGCAAACTTTGATGAGCATGAAGCTTTATTTGATCCAGGTTGTGTATGAGGTTTGAGTTCAAGCACTTTTTTATGCAATGTGCCTTAAAATTAAAGTTAAAAATTGCATTGGAAACTTTACTCAAATACAATGAAAAGTTTGAATGCTGTCAAAATGCTTACCATTGCATCCAGTGTCTGATGTAAAAATATACATGTTGTGTCTGTCAAATTCTTGTGCTAATTTAAACCAAGTATGTTATTCAAAAGTGTTCAGTTGTCGTCACCTGTGTAAATGTTAATATGCATGGGTTTGGCCCAAAAAAAAAAAAAAAAAAAATATATATATATTTTTTATTTTGGTTTTTTATATATACCGACCAGCATATATTGAGTTTACCATTATCTTGTTTTGAAGTTCAGGCATAGGCTACTCTGTGTTATGACAAAAATGTTTAATCATTTGAAACTGAGGTCCCTAACCCTGCTAAGGGCACCATTTTGTCTGATGCAGAGAAGCCTATTGATTTTTACCTCTTATGAGACTGTGTGTGTACCTGTGAAATACTACCTTGGGGATATCATTGAACTGTATAAAGCTTCTGATGATTCCTAAACTCTGTATCCTCTTATTGTGTATTATTTTATTCCATTTTAGCAACACTATTGGGATTACCTCTTTTATGTGAGACAGTGTTTGCATTAAAACACCATCCTCTTTTCTTTATAGAAAGGTCACTTATTTGAAACATTAACTGTCACCATGAAAATATAATAAATATAGTACACCACAATTTCAAAGCACTCTGGTGTTAGCATCCTTTGCAGACAATCCAGCTGTATTTAACACTGAGTTACAGAGAAAGGCTATTGCAATAGGCAAGTGTTACTCTGAATCTGGAATAAAAAGTGTTTATTTTAAATTACAGGTTTATACCAATAACTCATTTTATAAAGCAAGACAAGTCTAGAAAGGTTTGGCTCTTGAAGTAAGAAAATTTAATCTAATATGTTTCTAATTTGAGTTAATAAACTTTTCTCTCACAGTCGCACATTTTGTAAATCCAGTTTTTCTTGGAATTAGACTAAATATACAAAAAATTCTCTAAAATATCACTTTACTCTATAGGATTATGAGCAAACGGGATGAACCCTGGCTTTATAGACAAGAAAGTGTCCTTGTTGTAGTTACACTTAATGATCATCATTTTGTTTGGAATTAAACAATTGAAGATTACCAAAATTGTAAGTTATGCCTGAACATTGACTCAGCTAATTCCAAGCCATGGACCCTACAGTCTTTTTCAAACATTTCTTTTGAAAATTGAAGCTGATTTTTATCAAATTGACCAAGGGCTCTTAACCAGAATTTGTTTTACCATTGTATCTACAGTGGTGTGAAAAACTATTTGCCCCCTTCTTGATTTCTTATTCTTTTGCATGTTTGTCACACAAAATGTTTTTGATCATCAAACACATGTAACCATTAGTCAAATATAACACAAGTAAACACAAAATGCAGTTTTTAAATGATGGTTTTTATTATTTAGGGAGAAAAAAAAATCCAAACCTACATGGCCCTGTGTGAAAAAGTAATTGCCCCCT
>JANRMT010034682.1:6210-18062 GCA_026402145.1 Polypterus bichir lapradei | reverse complement strand
ATCTCTATCTCGTGACACTAGAGGGCGCTGTCGCTCTTCAAACCCTGCAGGCAAACATCCAAGACACCAAGTAAAAGTGCTAGAAATAATTTTAATTTCTTTTCCTCTTGATATTGTGCCACAGTAGGCACCACAAACGCCACAATGATCAATAATACAATACTCCTCTTCTTCTCCCAGCAGCTCCATCACTCTACCTCCCAACTCCGACTCAGCTTGCTAGGTTTCCCATAGTCCTTGACCCGGAAGTGCTCCTGTCCTGTCCATGTGATTCCATAGCACTTCCGGGTCAGTTAAAGACTTATATTTTTCTTAACCCCGGAAGTACTTCTGTTCTTCCGTCCCCGTGACTTGGGAGTACTTAGGGGCTATAGGGAAAATTAAAAATCTTCGCGTCTCCCTGCAGCGTCCCACAATGGCACCCACGACACCTACCAGGGCTGTGAAGCCAAACTCCATTTCCCATGGTGCCCTGCGGGAATCCGGGACACCTCTATGGTGCAGGGAAGATGAAATCTAGCGGCCTGTATGTGTAGCCCGGGATGAGCTGCCGGCCGTCCGTCACAATATATATGTCCTTAAGATATCCCCAAAGAAAAAAATCTGGTGGGGTAAGGTCCGGCGACCGTGGAGGCCATTCAACAGGCCTTCGATGTCCTAACCACCAGTTTGGAAACTGTTGGTCAAGGAAGTTCCTCACATTTATCTCAAAGTAAAGTGGAGCCCCATCCTGTTGCCACCACATATGGTCGAAGTTCTGTCTGTTCTGCAGTTCTGGGATGACAACTTTCACAAGCAGGTTGAGGTACCTGTCCCCTGTGACATTTCCTTCAAGGAAATGCAGGCCAACAATACCATCATAAGACACACCTGTCCATACTATCACTCCTGGGGACTTGTGTTTGACTTCAATGGTAATGTGGGGGTTGTCCGCGCCAAAAGACAAAGTTGTGTCTGTTGACTGAGCCAGATGTGTGGAAAATGGCCTCATCAGTCCAGATCCCCTTTCCAGTCTTGCCAGCCACGCTTCTGAAAACTCAATCCTCCTGTCGAAGTCGCCCTCGTTGAGAGCATGAAGAAGTCGTGGATGGTAGGGCATATGTTTCATTTCATGCAACATCCTCAGCACACTGGTTTTACCAATGTTCCGCTTTGCAGACAATTGTCTGGATGACTTTGATTTATGCAGGGCCGATTCTAGTTCGGCACAAAAACGATTTTTCATGTCTTCAGTTCGCACACTTCTCGATGGTCCGGGATTTTTTGGGTGATTTGGCACTACCAGTCCAGTCAAACATTTCATTGATTTGGAAGATCGTGTTCCTATGCACTGCAGGTGGCCCATATTCCTCCAACATCCTGCTTTGCACCTCAGAAACATTGCCTGTTATCGAGAAAAGGCGAACACACTGCACTCGCTGTTCGACTGACAACCGTCTCCCTGCCATTTTGGAATGCAGGGCAGGTGCTGCCATCTATCGGGAAGAAAAATAATTTTTTTTTGTGAATTCTCTATGTAATAAACTTTAACTTATAGAGTAATGAAAATTGCATAATTAAATCTGGACCATATAGTTAATAACTGCCTTACATTCACATATCCTAGAACTAATTGGGTGACTGCACATAGTGTTGAACCTCTTAAAACAATTAATGACTTTTGGGTTTCAGACAGATTTTGGGATATTCTTTTTTTTTTTCCCCAGCTTTTAGTGGCAGTTTAAGTGTATAGGTAAAATTAAAACTTAAATACAGAAAAAGCTTTGCCAAGATTCAAACAAAACTGCCTTATTAGTGTTTATTATTTAAATGGTATTTGTTTTCTGTGATCTTGTCTTTGGGTGTCACAATCCTAGTAAAACTATTTCTAGAAGTGTTTTTTCTTATATAAATATTTATTTCCATTTTTCAGTTTTTTAATCAGGTTTTGGTATTGGGGAGGTCATCTGTCAGCGATTTGTCTGAGCACGTATTTGATCTGATTCAAGAACTGTTTGCCATTGATCCTCACCTCCTGGTTTCTGTTATGCCACAGCTTGAATTTAAACTGAAGGTATATGGGTTTTTATTCACTCTCCTTAAATGTACTTAATTTTTAATTTTATTTATCAGGTAATTATTGAAATACATTCTGCTGTGTGCAATTTCATTTTTAGGAATTATATATTAAAATGTGTTGTTACTAAGGATGGCACACTGAACTGTTTCTTCTTTCTTTTGAAAACCACTAAAAAGAGTGATGGCAGCCATTATGTTAATATGGCTAATGTGACTCTAGGAAAAAATTGTTCCATCCATAGTTATGAGTTTGAATTAAATTTCATTTTCACAGTGTTAAGAAAAAGAGAAGGTTGCAATGGTTTTACAGGTATTGGTTGTTTTTTAAATTATGTACTTCACGAACTAGAGATGTTGCATATTTGAATGTTTTTTTAGAGTGTTGCATATGAAGAGCAATGTTCATAACTGAACTGAATTTCAGTCTCTCTAGTCTGCATCAGTGTGTTTTTTAAATCGGCATGTTGTCACTTCCTCAAGCCAGACCTGTTGGCAAATTTTGGTTGACTAGCCTCAGTTGTTATTAATGAAATGAACATCTGTGAACTATGAAGAAACGGACATCCCCATCCCGATTTGGGGTTGGGGTGTTTTGGCTTAGATCTTTTCTCAGCTTTCATCTAGAGGAACCTGCTGGCATAACTCTCCCTTTCTTAGCTCACAGGTACACTTAAAGCCCAATATACATTTTACTTTAAGCCAAATATCAGATTTTGTACTTTTGTAAATATTTATAATCGGAGATGCATAATCTTCATGTTATATATATATATATATAGGTCTGTTTCTAATTGTCAGAATTCATTTGAGCTGCAAGAATCAAGTGAAATCACTTGTCAGTTTTGATGGCAGTGTTCACATACAATGCATCCGGAAAGTATTCACAGCGCATCACTTTTTCCACATTTTGTTATGTTACAGCCTTATTCCAAAATGGATTAAATTCATTTTTTCCTCAGAATTCTACACACAACACCCCATAATGACAACGTGAAAAACGTTTACTTAAGATTTTTGCAAATTTATTAAAAAAAAATTGAGAAAGCACATGTACATAAGTATTCACAGCCTTTGCCATGAAGCCCAAAATTGAGCTCAGGTACATCCTGTTTCCCCTGATCATCCTTGAGATGTTTTTGCAGCTTAATTGGAGACCACCTGTGGTAAATTCAGCTGATTGGACATGATTTGGAAAGGCACACACCTGTCTATATAAGGTCCCACAGTTGACAGTTCATGTCAGAGCACAAACCAAGCCTGAAGTCAAAGGAATTGTCTGTAGACCTCAGAGACAGGATTATCTCGAGGCACAAATCTGGGGAAGGTTACAGAAAAATGTCTACAGTGATCCCTTGCTATATCGCGCTTTGACTTTCGCGGCTTCACTCCATTGCGGATTTTAAATGTAAGCATGATCTAAATACAGTATATATCACGGATTTTTCGCTGGTTCGCGGATTTCTGCGGACAATGTGTCTTTTAATTTATGGTACATGCTTCCTCAGTTTGTTTGCCCAGTTGATTTCATACAAGGGACGCTATTGGCAGATGGCTTAAAAGCTACCCAATCAGAGCATGTATTACATATTAAATAAAACTCCTCAATGATATACGATATGCTTCCCGCGCGGTGCTTGATTGTTTGTTTGCTTTTCTCTGTCTCTCTCACTTTCTCTGCCTGACAGAGGGGGTGTGAGCAGAGGGGCTGTTTGCACAGAGGCTGTTTGCCTAGAGGATACGGACGCTCCTCTACAAAATGCTGCTTTATCACGGTGCTTCGGCATACTTAAAAGCACGTATTGATTTTTTGATTGTTGCTTTTCTCTCGCGCTCTCTCTCTCTCTCTCTCTGACATTCTCTGCTCCTGACACGCATTCTTTGAAGAGGAAGATATGTTTGCATTCTTTTAATTGTGAGAAAGAACTGTCATCTCTGTCTTGTCATGGAGCACAGTTTAAACTTTTGACTAAAGGGTGTTATTTCATGTCTAGAGGGCTCTAATAATGTTAACAGTGTGGGAGAGTTTATAAGGGCTTAAAATATATAAAAATAACCATACAAACATATGGTTTCTACTTTGCGGATTTTCATCTATCGCGGGGGGTTCTGTAACGCAACCCCCGCGATCGAGGAGGGATTACTGTACTGCTTTGAAGGTCCCAATGAGTACAGTGGCCTCCATCATCCATAAGTGGAAGAAGTTTGAAACCACCAGGACTCTTCCTAGAGCTGGCTGGCCATCTAAACTGAGCGATATGGGGAGAAGGGCCTTAGTCAGGGAGGTGACCAAGAACCCGATGGTCACTCTGTCAGAGCTCCAGAGGTCCTCTATGGAGAGAGGAGAACCTTCTAGAAGGACCACCATCTCTGCAGCAATCCACCAATCAGGCCTGTATGGTAGAGTGGCCAGATCGAAGCCACTCCTTAGTAAAAGGCACATGGCAGCCTGCCTGGAGTTGGCCAAAAGGCACCTGAAGGACTCTCAGACCATGAGAAACAAAATTCTCTGGTCTGATGAGACAAAGATTGAACTATTTGGTGTGAATGCCAGGCATCACATTTGGAGAAAACCAGGCACCGCTCATCACCAGGCCAATACCATCCCTACAGTAAAGCATGATAATAAGGCAGCATCATGCTGTGGGGATGTTTTTCAGCGGCAGGAACTGGGAGACTAGTCAGGATAAAGGGAAAGATGACTGCAGCAATATACAGAGACATCCTGGATGACAACCTGCTCCAGAGCGCTCTTGACCTCAGACTGGGGCGACGGTTCATCTTTCAGCAGGACAACAACCCTAAGCACACAGCCAAGATATCAATGGAGTGGCTTCAGGACAACTCTGTGAATGTCCTTGAGTGGCCCAGCCAGAGCCCAGACTTGAATCCGATTGAACATCTCTGGAGAGATCTTAAAATGGCTGTGCACTGACGCTCCCCATCCAACCTGATGGAGCTTGAGAGGTGCTGCAAAGAGGAATGGGTGAAACTGGCCAAGGATAGGTATGCCAAGCTTGTGGCATCATATTCAAAAAGACTTGAGGCTGTAATTGCTGCCAAAGGTGCATCGACAAAGTATTGAGCAAAGGCTGTGAATACTCAGTTTTTTTTTATTTTTAATAAATTTGCAAAAACCTCAAGTAAACTTTTTTTCATATTGTCATTATGGGGTGTTGTGTGTAGAATTCTGAGGAAAAAAATGAATTTAATCCATTTTGGAATAAGGCTGTAACATAACAAAATGTGGAAAAAGTGATGCGCTGTGAATACTTTCCGGATACACTGTATATCCTTCATTTCATGTTATTGAAGTATAAAACATTGTATTTCAGTTACAGGTTAAGATAATAGCCCCACTCAAATGATATTGACTAGAAGTACAGCTAGACAATATACTGAGGTTTATCTGACATGTAACTGGTTATTCCTTGTCCCCTTTTGAGTTTCTTGAAATGTTGTTTTTGCAGCTCAAGTACCATAGTATCATGCTGTGTTCTAGCAGTTCTGCCCTCTACAACAACAGTACTCATTTATTTCTCTATAGAACATTTTGATACACATAGCATAACTCTAAATGCAAGAAATAGTTACAAAAGAAAGAAATCTAATTAAATTAGGTAAACATAATTAATAAGTAATAAAAAAATTGTAATTATAATTTATTTACATAACATAAATATATAATTAGAAGAGTAGAGTCCTTATATTATGTTCTGGTTTTGGAAAATAAAAATTAAAAAATATCATATATGATAACATTATATTCTAAATCTCTAAAGATAAGCATGCTAATGAAAGTTAATGACTGGGCATACTGAAAAAAAAAAAACAAACCTCCATTTAAGCAGGTGAAGAAAAACAAAAAGCAATCTGCAAGGGTTCTAAGGCCAAAAGACAGCCCAGCCTCTACTTGTCATTCTAACAGACCTAAATGTTCTTAAGTGATTAGGTCATGTACTGTAGTATATATTGTACTGTACAGTAGATGAAGTAGATAAAATTGACACCAATATTATAGCTGATTCTTTCACAAGATGTTATTGAACAGAAAACTAGAAAGTGTGATTTTTAAAGAAAAATTAATCCTTTAGTTCTGACATTAAGAAGACTATGAATTATCAAGCGATTCTGGCAATACTAACCTTTTAAAAACAAGAAAATGTGTTGAAGTTAATATAATAATATTGGTAATCTACCTTGTTTTCTTCAAAGAAAAGCAGTTATGTAGAACTCCATTGTGTACTATTTTTGCGTATAACAGTGAGATTGTTTTGTTTTTTTTTTCCCCTCCTGTAGTTTAGTTTAATTTTATGCATTGAAAGTTGAGGCACACCTTTGTTTATGTGGCTAATTAAAAAAATAATAATTTAGTCCAGAGTGTAAACATGATGTATATTATTGGTATATTCAGAGGTTTTATTGGTTAATATGGCAGCATACAACTGTCAAGATAAATGCTTTTTTTTTTTTTTTTTGTGAAGGAATAAATTACTGTCAATCTTTGTTTTGGTTTTTTTTTTTTTTTGGTATGGGGCCTACTTTTTATCATTTATTTGAGTTCTAAGACAGACTCATAGCTAATAGTTTCTGTTGTCTCTTAAGGGGTGATGTCATGATGAAATAAAAATAAGTCTGAAGGCACCATGCTGTAATAACTGAAGAAATAAATGTTGAAGCATTTCATGTTTTAGAGTCTAAAAATGTAGAATTATTAGATCAAAGTGGACTGTTATAACCTCTTTTACACAAATTGGGAAATGTTAACAATCAAGTTACGTTTCATAATATTTCAGTAGTAAGACCTACTCTTAACAATCTAGTGAAGCTTTGGAATGCAAATCAGTATCTGCCCTAATGTTTAATTTGTTATGCGCATCGTTTTACTGCTCCAAGAAGCAATTCAGGTTTTACTGAGCATTTTTTTGTTTGGAGGCAATTCAACATTAAAATTTAAAAGCTTAATAAACCATGACCAATGTATTAGGCATAATATAAGACCATGTTAATGTGTGAAGTTTACAGCTGCAGTATTTTCAAAAAATGGTTTTCAAAGTTTTGGGCTAAAAATGTACATGAACATACTATCGATACTTTGAGAGATGTGTTTTGAGGCCCCCACAATCAATCCACTGCTTGCATTTCTTATTTACACATCAAATCTTGTGTACATCAGGCATCATTTAATTGTCTTCATTTTGTTTGGAACTTGTAGAGCAATGATGGAGAAGAACGTCTTGCTGTGGTGCGTCTGCTGGCAAAACTTTTTGGCTCCAAGGATTCTGAACTGGCAACTCACAATAGGCCTCTTTGGCAGTGCTTTCTTGGAAGGTATGCAGTGATAAAATATGCAGTGAAATGTTAATTGGAGCTGTTGGGAATGGTGCAATCTGTGTGTGATTTAAAACTGTCGCCAATTAAAGAAATTCTCAAAAAAAGTAAAAACCTTTTTGCGGTGAATCAGTTTTACGTGCCTTTCTACAGTATTATGTTGATTCATTTTTATTTCCTTCACTATTTTTTGTTAGATTTAATGACATTCATGTTCCTGTTCGACTGGAATGTGTTAAATTTGCCAGTCATTGTTTGATGAACCACCCTGATTTAGCGAAGGATCTAACAGGTAAGAATTCATGTTTTGTTTAACAGTGCTGTTTACATCTTGATTTAACTAAAATGTACTTGATGGAATTTAAGTAATTTCACAATAATGAGTTTTTAGCAAGCAAGCATATTTTATTTATAGAGCACATTTAAAAAAAATTGTTGTCCAAAATGCTGTACATATTAAAGGTAAAAGGCAAGGAAAAGGTCATCAAAGTTACACACCATATGATCATTAACACAGGTACGTTAAGATAGAAGAGCAATGTTGTGAAAACACATCTCTATATAGACTTGAAAGGTAATGAAAAGGGTGAGTTTTGAGTCTGCATTTTAAATCGATAATAGAAGGGGCAAGCTGTTCCAAAATCTTGGGTGGCTACTGTAAAGTCACGATTCCCCTTGTATTTTAACAAGAATCGAGACACATCTAATAACAGCTGACATGATGACCGTAAAGACCAGGGGCCTCATGTATAAATGTTGCGTATGCACAAAAATGTGGTGTAAGCCTGTTTCCACACTCACATCATGATGTATAAAACCTAAACTGGCATTCACGCTAGCTAAATGCTTGGCACACGCAAGTTCTCCGCTCGGTTTTGAAAACTGGTGGCACCCAGCATCAAAGCAGTGATTTTGTTCCAGTGTGGTTTCATTTCTTTTTTAGTTCTACATCCCTGATGTAGCTTTATCAAATACACTGAAATTAACCACATATTAGTTTGACTTCTGATTGTAATTAACCTGTAACAATATAATGGTCCATGAAATGGCCAAACTATTCCAAATACCATAGCTACTTTAGCGTTGTTCCTCTCAATGCACCAGTCAGTCTATTTATCCCACTGTATCTGAGTGTGCAATCTGATCGGAAAGAGATTTATTGTTATACCGCATCAAGCATACCCTGCCTCAGCCATTCTGTTTATTGAACTAGTCTCAAACGGCAAAAACTTCAGAGCCTTTCCTGTAGGGACATCGCGGTTCAGAATCTGTTATATCCCAAGAGCTATGAACGCACTCGGTCCATCAAGTGCTCCCTGTTGAACTGTTTCTACTTATTAGTACAATTACCTCACTGTAAACTTGCGATACAGTTATAATGTTGCACACCCTGTGCCACTTTATAAAGCGCATATTTACATATAATGACGATATCATTTTTAAGAGGAAATGCAGGAAAATATCCTTATTACATTATACAGATAAAATGTTAACATCATTTAAATCTACTGTATATTGTAAATAATTAAACATCTTAGGACACAGTGTTGCAGCGCTAGCAAGGAGCTGATGCCTGTTCAGGGATTGTCTCGCGCTGTATTCTTGCTGGGGCTGGCGCGACCCTGGAAGGATAGATGGATAGAATAATTAAACATGTACTACAAAAATATTTCGATATTCCTTAAAAGTTTTGAAGAATCTGCATTCTAAGTTTAAACATGGCTTAACATCTACAGAGCTGATTGTGTGGCAGTTGGTTACTTGGAGAAAGAAAAGGAAGGACAGGAGTTGGTATGTTTGAAAGAGACAGTACTGCTGCAGTAAATTATTTCATCAAAGGTTGTGCACTGTGCATCAGGCATCCTGAGTGAGGCAGTCTCTAGACAGGGCGCCAGCTCGTCACTATCACTGCGCCACCGTGTTCCCATGTTTAAGAACATGCTTTAACTCCTATCATCATGAAAATTATATCAAGTATACATCTCAGTATTTTAAATATTCAGAGAGCTGTAATATGACAAATGTAATGTATTCCATGTCCAGTCGGAGGAAGAGAAAGCCCGTTTAAGAAGCACGTAGTGATTCACACACACACACACAACACATACAAAACAAAGCATTTAACGTGCTACTATAGTTACAATGCTATTTGAGAAACTAGTAAATTAAACGAATTAAAGATGAAGATTATGATGATCTATAATGACAAAATAAACTACGTGATTAAAGTGGAAATTTCAGGATTAAAGTTGACATTTCGAGCTTTTTTTTCTCACTGTGTCCGTTTTTTTTCTGTTCTCTGTACCCTAATAATCTTTCATATGACACTCGGATGGTGGGCTATGACTCGCCTTTTCACAGCGACTTTGATATCTCCGACACTATGTCACTTGATCAACTTCCTTTTGTTGTTTATACCACTGTTTAAACCAACAAACAGTACATTTATACTGTTTATACCTCCACTTGGTATTCACTGAAATTCTTCTATGTTCCCCCGTGCTTTTGCCATTGCCTTCTCACAGAACGCTGAGCTTAAGGGCTATTTATATTGATTTGCATATTCAAAGAGGCGTAATTCTGGGAGGAGTTTGGGTGGGGCAGCAGGCACATGCACGTGTGTTACTTTTCACACTGACTGGGAGCAGAAGAACGTGGAAGTTGTTGTTCACACAGATTTATGCATCTGAAATTTTTTGTGTATATGCATATTTCTGCTTTTGTCCCTACGCCGTGTTTTAGTGTGAATTCTAGGCATGGCGTTATGCATGAGGTCCCTGGTGGTTGCTGCAGCATCCCGGACCAGCTGCAGATATCCTAAGGAGGACTGAATGATACCCATATACAAAGAATTGCAATAATCAAAAAAGGAAGGTACAAATGTCACTTTCTAATTTCAGAAATCACATCCAGATTGTAGCCTTTCAGAGAGTCATGCAATAAATTTAGGTAGACCAGACAAGATTGCATTTGGTTTAACTTCATTCAACTTAAGAAAATTTGCCAAGCAGTCAAGAGATTTTCAAGGAGCAGGCATTAAGTTTCACAGGCAAGTAAAGCTGAATATAATGAGTGATACAACACTGACAGGCTGCTTTACCAAAAATGGCATATGATGGCAAAATATGTACAATTTCTTCTAAGCAAGAGTACTGGAAGGAAATCTTTTGTTTCTTAATGATTTGTCCTAAACGTAAATTAAAAAGAGAACATGCCCTGAAATTGAGCCCTGTGGGAGTCCCCATGAATTGATTTCCAATATTGATAAAAAAAAAAGTTTTGTGATTAAGGTAAGAGACACACACAGGTCCAGTGCTGTAGCCCTGATGCCAACCCAATTTTTAAGGTGGCCAAGGATATATTATGATTTACCGTATAAAAGGCAGCAGTTAAATCTAGCAGATCTAGCACAATTGCCTGAATCAACTGCAAGTAGCAAGTCATTGGTAACCTATGAAAGAGCTGATTTAGTGCTATGAAAAACTCTGAGCCTTGACTATAATGATTCTAGAATATTATCACCAAGGAAAGATGGCAGTTGTGAAAAAAATAACCTTTTCAACTACTTGAAAGAGAAATGAGAATTTACAAACCGGACAGAAATTACTAAAGGAACACTGGTTGGTATGCCAGCACACATCTAAGAGGGCTTATAGTCATCAACAAAAAATGGCTCTTGCTAACAATGAGATTTGCATCTTCCTTGAGTTTCACCGAACTTGCTCTTTCCATTTCACAACGTGACTGCGTCTTTTTTCCTGTCCAGAACATTTCCCCGTCTGCAGTCAACCGTCCACCCTGTTGGTTAGTGGTGCTATTAGCATGGCTCATCAATCACGTCTGTGCAGTGCAGCATGTAAGCTAACATAATATTAATAGATATTGGCAAATTTATTGACAAAAATAAAACATACACGTTTCCCAGTATTTTTCTATAACGCCACCAAATTTCAATCAAATTCGTTAGTGTTTTTGAGATTTTAGTGTATTTTGTGTTTTTTTACTGGAGGGGGTTTGACCTCTAAGTGAGTATTCATGTATCGAAATGTCTGCCTTTAGCTGATACTTAAACTCCTAGATTTACCATCCTGCCAAATGTCAGCTTTTTACTTAAATGGGAAATAGGATTTTTGTTGATGAGTGAGTGAATTAATTAGTCACTTTTCCATTATAGATAGATACAGTGCCCTTCATAATTTCTGGGACAAATACAGTAGTCTTTAGGTGGAAGCAAGCCTAGGTATCTTATAGCTGCATTAATGAAGCAATGAAACACACTTGAGTAATCACAAACACCTGTGATGCCAATTGTCCCAAACATGGGAGGACCATGTAGGAAAAGTATTGTCATTTCTATTTGATGTGACCAAAATTTATGCTAATACCCTGATTTGTAATTTTAAACTATGGAGCAGAGGGTTAATTCAATGGGGGAAAAAAAGTGTGTATGTTTATTTATATATATA
>JANRMT010034664.1:0-12104 GCA_026402145.1 Polypterus bichir lapradei | reverse complement strand
CTGAAAACATAACACATGAAGAAGTTTAGCGTTAGTAACAGGAAAGTGTGGTGAAGCGAGTACAGTGGCGTAGCTCGAGTTCGTGCTGCTCGGGGCGGGGTGGTGCTTCCATTTGCCACCCTCCAACATATCTGAATATGTTAACCTATTTAAATAGAAAATTAAAATGATGTATTGAGAAAAATTAAGATACATTTTGCATAGATTTATTCATATATCGAGAAACGGCAATAATTTTTCACATATAATTATTTACAAGCATTAACCAGTGTGGCACGAAGCTGGGGGTGGATAACTGAGCCGGGACGCCCAGGAGGACCGGAGGAAGGCTTGCACCTTCTCCAGACCATGAGGGGGCGACCACCCTGGTTGCTTTGGGGGCCACGGGTGCAGAGCTTTGAAGCTCAACCCTGTAGGGGCCTGTGGTCACTGCCAGGGGGCGCCCCAATGCCTGGAGAGCCCTGGACCTCAGCACTTCCGCCACACCAGGAAGTGCTGGGGGGAAGAGGAGCAGGGACACCCGGAGTGCTTCCGGGGATACAACCGGCACTTCCGCCACACTGGGGTGTGTCGGTGGAAGATTGCCGGAGCACACCTGGAGCACATCCGGGGGGACATAAAAGGGACTGCCTCACTTCATTGAGGGCTGGAGTCAGGTGGAAGAGGACGAGGTCTGGATAGAGAGAGAAGGAGGTGGTCTGAAGGAAAGGCATTGTGGACAGAGGCCTGGACTGTTGGGGTGATCGGTGCTGCAGCACTGGGTTTGTGCACTACTTATTGTGTAAATAAACGTGTGTTGGACTTGAAATGATGTCCGTCTGTCTGTGTCCGGGCTGCTTCCCACACCAGACAAGAATATAGAATAGATGCACTGATAAGCCGTGTTCTAATTATTAGTTTAATATAATTACACTGAGAAAACCAGAACCAGTGTAGTGTGCAAGTGATAGGTGGGGATGTTTTCTGCGCAGAGTAAGAACGCATTTGGCTTGATAACGAAACAAAATTATAAATTGTAAATTAGTTGTTTATCTTCCTAGAAATGATTACCAGGGTAATGTTTATGTTGATTTTTTTTATTGCCTCATAAATTTCAACTGCTGTGTCTTATTCTGTCACAGAAGAACAGTCTGAAAATAATTTTGAAGCATTTGTGGAAAAACTTTAGAACTTTACTTTTTTCATTCATGAGTGATAGTTTTCCGAACCCTGCTGCTTACACACAAATTGAACTGAGTCTTTTGGCCAATAATGCCACCCCTAAAAATGTGCCACCCGCTTCACCCGCCCCTAGCTACGCCAGTGAGCGAGTATGTGCTCTGTGGTGGTGCGAGTTTTGAGAATGAAAATCAGTACGTCTCAGTGGGTGAGCGCTGCAGTGAAGCTGTGCAGCCACTGGGTGTTCAATGGAGAGGTGGGTTGATGGCTTGTTAACATGCAAGGTGGGATCAGCTCACATGTTCCCCACTAACACTCTGTGAGCATCTGCGCCACAAAGTATGGGATGAGAGAACTGAAACTGAATGGAAAATGAAGAAAGAACTTGAGGAAGATAAAGAGAAAGGACAGAATTATCTGAGAGCTAGTGTTGTGTGAAGTTGGTGAAGTGGTCAGGGGAAACACTACAGAGGAATGTGGGGAGAGGTCCTCCAGGGATGGGCCAGATAACTTCTACTTCACCGTGGAGAGCAGGAGCAGTCGGAGCTAAAAGGGATCCTGTGGACACCATTGGAGGCAGAGGAGCGATGAAGTCAGGCTCAGCACATCCCAGTGGACACTGAGGGAAGATGACCAGGACAGGAGTCAGAAGTGGACCACCATGCTACTGTCTCAGCCCTGCTTAGCATACCTGGAAGATGGGTGAGCAGGGTAAGACGCGAGTGAGAGAGTGAGAGGGGGAGCACTGGGAAGGAGATCAAGGTGATCCTGACTTTGGTTTTAATGGATTATTTAGTAGTATTAGGGTGATGTACCGTGTTAGCCTCTTATGTTTCAACCAGCATGTCTCCCCTGGCTGAAGTTCAAAGTAGTTTTTCTTGTTTATTTTGTGTTATTTTATGCCATTTATTTGTATTAATGTTTATTTTGCTTATTATGTACATTTTTCTTTGTGTTTGTTTGTAAATGAATGTGACTTTGCTTATGTCCTTTGTGTTTTGTGAGTGGCTCCAATCACTGGCAGGAACGGCCCTCCATCCTATTTAAGAGAGACCCTCCCATAGTTCCTGGCAGTTCATTGCGAATGCAGCAGTGATTGGAGAATTACTTACTGTATGTTACTACTATTGCTATTGCCTTGTGTTTTCTGGATTTTTTGACTTCCATTTTGTATTTTTCTGACTGTAATTATTGATATTTTTAAACCTCTGCTCTGTTTTGTAATGACGATTTTTGACTACTGTACTGGGACTTTGTTCACTTTGGATTGCCTTGTCTTTTCAGGTGTGGACGCTGGCCCGGACACAGACAGGCAGACATGTTGTTCATCACCCAACACACTGTTTATTTACAAATATTTACAAACGGTGCACTCACACCCCAGTGCCTCTTGCACCGATTCCCCCAAGTCCAGGCCTCACAGTCTCTGTGCCTTTCTCTCCTGGCCGCCTCCTGGCCGCCTCCAGTCCTCACTCCAGCTCCGTCCTCTTCCACCCGACGTCCGCTAATGACTGGAGGGAGGCGGCCCCTTATATACAGCTCCCGGATGAGCACCAGGTGTTCCCGGTAATCCTCCCTTGGCCACGCCCCAGCGTGGCGGAAGTGCCGGGTGTCCTCCCGGCAGCTCTCCGGGTGTCTCCCAAAATCTTCCCCCCAGCACTTCCTGGTGTGGCGGAAGTGCTGGGCTCTCGGGATATTTAGGCACTGGGGCGCCGCCTGGCGGTGGCCACGGGTCCCTACAGGGCTGGGCTTCCAAGCCCTGTACCCGAGGCCCCCAACATAACCAGGACGGACGCCCCCTCTCGGTCTGGAGGAGGCACAAGCCCTCCTCCGGTCCTCCTGGGCGTCCCGGCCGGGCTCCTGACTCGGCCGGATGTGGCAGATGATGGTCTGGAAGTGGGGCGCCGCCGTTCTGTAAATCCATCTCTCATTATTTAATATTGGCCAAAGTTCTTTTATAATTTTGCAGAATACTTCAAGATATGGGTTATAAGTGACAACAAGGGGGTACGGTTCTTGTTGTCTCTGTTTTTAAATGGCAGAAGGTTGTCTCTGGGTATGGCAGTAACTTCTCTTATCTGAGTGTCTGAGGATTATTCAGTAAATTTTGACTTCCTCACTGAGCACTGCATTTTATGGATTATTCATTTATTTAAAGAAGACAACTTCACTGCACTTTATTTATTTTTTGGAAACTCAATTCTTGAATCAAAAGCACAACAACAACAATAATAGTAATAATAATAAAAAAAAATAATAATAAATTTTATTTATATAGCACCTTTCCCATGCACCTGGTGCAACTGATGCAACAGCCTTGCTGGTTTTATGCATTCCTCATTGCCACAGCCATCCTAGTCATTACTACCAATGTCCAAGTTCAAGGCAAGTATGCCACCTGCGGGCAACCCGGGTATTACTGAAATAGAAACCAGACACTTTTTGGATCTTTCTTTAAAATTATTTTGATTACAGCCCTGGTGTGGTCCTGCCACTCAAACTAAATAGTGAAGGCATCAAGAATCATCTGTAAAGACTAGTGGGCTTGGCCCCCTGCTTGCTTCGCTCACCAAACCCCCTGGCTTATGCTACGCACCAGCAACTTTGCATCTCTGCTGCTCGCGTATGTGGATTTCACTTTCACCAAACAACAAATCTTTTAATTCTGGCGGATATGCCTTTTCATTGAGAAGAAACACTACTTTTCCCTGATGGCAACACGAATTAGACGATCTACAAGTCTATGACTTAAAGTTTAAATCCAAACAATATATTCGATCTCTTTTCACTGTTCCGTTATTTCACCGAGTAATAATTTCCATTTGTTTGCACTAATGCAATCTTTGCTATCATTTTTTTGAGACTTTAGAATTTTAGTACTTCCGTTATCTCTAACCTGCTGTGCATATGTATCGTGCAAACGTTTTTGAATTCTTTACGATGTTCTACTTTCTCATCTACTCTTTGTCTTTTATTTCCGGCCCCGGGCGTGGTTAAATCTCTTGGCACAAAGTCTCGTCTCGTGGGACATGAAAGTATCTCTCTGAAAAACTCACGTCTCATCCCAGGATTTTTTTTATTATAATAGAGAGAAATGCACTGGAGTCACTATTTGCTATTTGTTTTTATCTTTATTGCTGTTGTGTAATTCTTTGTAAGGTGACTTTGAGTGCTAAGAAAGGCTCCTATTAAATAAAATGTATTATTATTATTATTATTATTGCTGTGGTTTTTCACTATTGAAAGGCACTATAAAAAATAAAGCTTGTTTGTGAGATGAGACTAACACTCATCCAGTCAGTATCTGTGTCTTGACCTCTGCATGTAATGTGATAATTATAACGTCATTTGTTTAAGGCATCAGTCATATTGTATAAATATTGTATTACACCATAAATCCTTTCCATTTTGTTGCTAATTACCATTTGCTTGCCTTCTCTGGCTGAGAGCTTAGCAGAGCATCGCTGCATAAGGCCAGGATGAGCTGTCCCCACTAATCAAATCAACTTAAACCTGAGGCACAGGCCAATTTACATAGTCATCAATTCAGATGCCCCATGCCCGCATGCCCCCTCTGGCCATCTAGCTCACGATGCAGGGCTTGTCACGGAAGGCTGTTGCTTCGCTGAGGATTTTTTTCTTTTTTTTCTGTGAGCGTGCTGTGCCAATAACTTAGAAACGTCTTCTGCAGCTGGCACGTCGACAGGTCTAACAAGGCCAGAGCAGCCTGGCATCACAGAAACCATGAAAATACCACTGCTCAGCAGGCAGCACAATTAAACCACAAAGATCAAGCGTGAGACAGGTGGCATCGATCCCATACATAGGCCAAGAGGCTTAAAACACGCAAGACAAATTAGCTGGTGATGACATTTAATTTGCAGGCTATGAAGATGTATCCTGCACTTTCCAGACGAGAGAAAAAAAAGAAAGCATGAAGTCACATAATGCATCACTGGCTAAATGTCCTCCAAAGTAGCACCGGAGCGTGGAAATGATGCCAACCTGGGAATTGGTGGGAAGTGACCAGACTGCTAAAAGGACCAAACATTAATCTGCAGTGGGATCGGTCATATGAGTAAAGGAGGGTAAGAATAAAGTGGCACCTTCCTTGGCAAATAAGTAGATGTCAACTAGTAAACACGGCCAGGGGAGCAGTGAAGTCCCAGACTCCTGCCTTCCCACAAAAAAGTGAGGCACCCCGGCACTTGAGACGTGTTTGGCCTTCCTCTTCTCTGAGCTGCTCCATTTCTTGCTGTATAGTTGTGTGGCATGTACTAGAATGGCATTCACTGTGAAAGGCACTATATAGGGAAAAGGCTGGTCACTTAAGTGTATTTTGATATAGTCATATACAGTATATGTATTCTGAAATGAACAAAATAATACAGTTCTCTGCATTCTCTAAATTTCTGGATTTACTTTAAAAATAGCAAAAAGAACAATGACAGAAGAAATTTCAACCAAAAGCTATGGCTAGTGAGTCGGCTGCCCTTTGCTTTCTAATATGAGTCACGAAAGCTGATCGTTCTGCATGATGCCAGTCGGAAGTACAAGGCGGCATGGCTTTAATTTACATATTACATATCCATAATGATGGGATTTGTCTATTTCACGTACTCATATTCTAAGTGATAGCATTCTACATTGCTATGATTACTTTATCTTTTAGAATTTCGTCCACGCTTTACAACTTTTTTTTATGTTTGTTTATGTATTTTTATGTTTTATTAATGACTAGCCGTCAGCCCTCATAGTAGTGAAGCAGGACAGTAAGGAGGGCCCTGCCTAGCTCCCCACCCCTGACATCACATTTCCCCCTCGCCTCGGCCCACAGCCTCTGTCTCAGATTAGTGCGAATATATCACTCCTGCAAGCAAAGTCGCAAAATCAACCAGAATGTTCAAGCAAATTCTTGAAAAAACCCGATCTAAATCCGTGAAGTAGTTCTCTCATTCGCTAGCTAAGCGGAGGTAAGGAACGCCCTGAGGATGGTGTGTGAGTGAAGAGGGCCCCGCCCCCTCCCCTCAGTCCGTTGTGTCTCTCTCAGATTCGCTCAAATAAATATGATACTTAGCGTGATGAGAGAAGTCGCGAAATCATGGAATGTTCAAGCAAATTATAGAAATAAACCTGATCTAAATCCGTGAAGTAGTTCTCTTGTGAAAAGCAGACAGACAGGCAGACATTGGATTTTATATATGTATAGATAAAACTTTCACATTGTTGATACCGTAATTTTTACCAATTTGTTTTTGGATTTGTTTTGAATAACCATTGCTAATACACAACCTTAGGTTACAATGGGCAGGATGCTGGAAGTCGCACCAAGTGACGTTGTCAGTGCTTGGTTATTTAAACTTGCGTCACGCATTACTTGGTAGTTACGCCTCAAAAGAGAGAGTGCAATCTCTGATTATGGAGCTTCTCTAAATATTCTCTTGTCAGGCTTTGAGTTTGAAATCTTGTTTTGAATCTAAAGATCGATTTGATTTCCAGGGTTTGACCGTGGCTTTGTATTTTTGGATGTTGTTTCATTTCCTGCCAACTTCTGCTCTTTTTTTCTACTGCGGTGGCAGAACACGCAAACTCTCTTCAGGATGATCTAAGACAGTGGCGTGCAAAAGTATTCGATTCCCTTAAAAGTCATCATAATTTTATACATGACAGAAGATTTATACACTTATTTATCCTTTCAGTATTTTTAATGTGCTGTAAATACATTTCCAAAGTCAAAATAAAACATTCATCACTAGATATTTAACTGAAGAAAGAAAAACTCCAAAGTGATCGTTTGCATAAGTATTTAAAACCTCTGTGCTTTGGAAGCTCCAGGTTTACACAAATGACAAATTAATCACAAATGACACAAAGGTGACAGTCATTTGACCATAATTAAACATAATTAGGTACTATTTACGAGTCCTTTATATATCTCTGGATATAAAATGCACTCTTTGTAAGGGCTATAGTCTTGGGTGGACAACCGCTGCAAAAATGAAGACAAAGGAGCATCCTGCTGATGTGAGAAACAAAGTTATTGAAATGCACATGGCAGAATATGGCTACAAAAAAATATTGAAGAGTATGAATGTCCCTTTTAGTACTGCTGGATCCATCATCAGAAAGTGGAAGGTTCATCACAGCACCCTGACTCCTCCTAGAACAGGCCGTCCCTCAAAACTAAACATCAGAGCAAGACATCAATTGGTGAGAGAGACAACTAAAAATCCAACCGTCACTCTCGGGAGTCTGGCTGAAACTGGAGTGAAAGTGCAGGGGTCCACAATTTCAAGAGCTCTGCATAAAACAATCCTCTATGGGAGGGTAACAAGAAAGAAGCCGTTCCTTAAGAAGGTCCACATAAAAGCATGTAGGGCTTTTACTACAAAGCATGAGAAAGACCCAGATAAGATGTGGGAGAAAGTTTTATGGTCAGATGAGACTAAAATAAAGCTTTCTGGCCAAACTTCAAAGAGGTATGTGTGGCGTATAACTAAAACTGCCCAAGCCTCACAAAACACCATACCTACTGTGAAATATGGTGGGGGCAGCATCATGCTACTGGCATGCTTTTCATGTGCTAGGACTGGGAATCTTGTCAGAATTGAAGGGACAATGGATGGGCACAAATACTGTACAATATTGCAGGAGAACTTGTTCCAGTCTGCTATAAACCTACGGCTCAGGAGAAGATTCATCTTTCAACATGACAATGACGTTAAACATAACTTATTCAAGAGGTGTGCCAAGGAGCCACAGGATATCTATAAATTAAGGCTGATACAGTGGCTAAGTCTCTCTCTCTCTCTCTTTCGGCTGCCATATTCTAACAGGCCAAGCTGTATATTTAGGCAACTCCATCCAAGAGCCATGCCGGAACGCATTGAACCGGAGGTCAAGCAACATACAGGACAGAAAGCCACTTGGTAGCTTAAGCAAGATGAGCTGCTTATTACATAAGTTGAAGTATCATTACTTTCCCAAAACTCACATTCGTTTTCTGCATTCTAATATTTTGGACATATTATCCATAATACATGAATAAACATGTAACTTCTTCTTCTGCCTGTTTTGCTATTCTGTTTAGTTAGGAGTTACAGATGTAAAAGGAAAGAGGAATGTATTTAACTACAGACATCAGGCTAGGTAAGAATACACATACAGTACAAAGGCTATGGATAGGATTTGAGTCCTTCTGTTATCGTGTCCACAACAACACATATACAGTAGCCACAGCACCAGAGTAAGATGGGACCCCTGATTTCTGCAGGGTATTTCACAAACCTCCTGCAATACATTAAAGTGAGGACTATTGTGAACTGAACCCAGGGTCCTAATGAAGGAGCAATAAAAACAGAATCAATTGAAGGTGTCATGCACTAGGAAGCAGACAGGATGATATCTGAGGTCCCCAGAGATCAATGGAATTAAAAAGTGGAAAGAGATCTTATCAGATATGAGATTGTTATGACCCATGCAATTGTAGTCCAGTACAGCCAATAGATAGATAGATAGATAGATAGATAGATAGATAGATAGATAGATAGATAGATAGATAGAACTTTATTAGCCCCCAGGGGGGAACTGGGCATCTTGTAATTCATAGCTTACCAGACCATTTGGAAGAGAGAGAGACCCAGACTCAAATTATGATTGTCTTTTCTCTTCCTTCTGCAGTAATGAGAAGAGGCCTGGTAATGGTAACTGATGCCACCTGTGGAGACCAGAGAAGACTCCACCCCTTATAGTCAGGGTTGAATAAAAGGGGGCGTGCCCTGAGTGTCACATCTCATTCTGATCATTGTCTTGGATGAGAATGGGGCTCACAAGCTGCCTGACACAAAATTTGTCCAAAGCAGCACTTTTGTCTACTCAATTTAGAGGCGGATTGGGCCAAATTTTCTTACTTTTGCCTCAAATAACACTTTTGTTTTGTTAATATTAAACAGGGTTGCCCAGTTGGCACCCCAACGTTTATTGTGGGTTCCACGACACTTGCTGGCCATGACCCTGTTTATTCCAGTGAGTTCCAATAACAGCAGTCTAGAATCATGCAATTCGCAAAGCACAGTTCAAAAACAATGGCACAAAACCAAAGAAGGCAAAGGGATATACTACAGTACAATATTTTAAGTGGTCCAAAAATCTGTGCAGTGAAGAAGAAAAAAAATGAATGGTCTTCTTTCTCAATAAAAGAGCAAAATTAAGGAAAACTAAGCCACACAATGAATGAAAAAAGCAAATAATTTTGTGAAAGTACAGTGGAACCTCGGTTCACGAACGTCTCGGAACACGTACAAATCGGTTTACAACCAAAAAGTTTGCCAAACTTTTGCATCTGCTCATGGCCACACACTCGATATACGAACAAGCCAGTTTCCCTTTCGGTTTGTGCGTGCCAATGATTTCCGCACGTGTTCAGTCTCTCCCTGTGCAGCGAGCAAGAGAGAAAGAGGGCTGGCCGCATAAGGCCGAGAATGCAGTTAAAGAATGCACCGGGCTTGTTTTTAAAGAGACAGATTCCAGCATTGTTTTAACTTCGTTGTATTTAATAAAGACTTTTTTCTATTGGATTTTAACCTTCACTTCACTTCTGTTTACAGCGATCGGTTCGTAGCGTGCATTGTTGCAATGTTACTTTTCTTGGTGGTTTATTAAATTACAGATTTTTCAAATGTTCATTTTTTTCCCCTGTGCTTAAAACTCATTAAAAAAAAACGAGTGGTTCGTAGCGCTATAGCGTGAACTATTGCAGTATTAGCTTTCTCTGTTGTTCAAGGTTTTCTCAGTGTTATTCAATGTTTTTACATTTACTTTACTATTACGCTGTGCATTCTATGGTATAATTAACTATATTTGTGCTTAAAAATCTTAAAAAATATAAATATATATAAAAAATATATATTTACATACAGTTCATACTGTCTGGAACGGATTAATTGTATTTACATACAATCCTATGGGGGGAAATTATTTCGGGTTACGACCAATTCGGGTTGTGACCAGAGTTTTGGAACGAATTATGGTCGTGAACCGAGGTTCCACTGTAAATGCAAAAACAGGCACACCACCAAATCCCAGACACCTCACAGAGCTCCAATAATGCGCTGGTGTATATTTATACAGCTTCACTGCTTACAAAACGCACAGCAGACCCGACACCAAACTGCGCTCAGTCACTCTACTTGTGGCTGCTCTCTCATTTTGTACATGGTCAGGTTTTAGCTGACCAATCCTATTATGCCTGTGCTGGCAGCAGCCAATTACTGCTGACAGAGAGATGAGCTCCAAACAGATGAGTGCTTGTATCCAGCAGGGGGTGCTAGCTCCCTTGTTGGAATGAGTTATTTTTTAATTGCGGCGTGTTACATAACTAGAATCTATATAGATCTATACTAATAAAAGGCAAAGCCCTCACTGACTCACTGACTGACTGACTGACTGACTGACTGACTCATCACTAATTCTCCAACTTCCCGTGTAGGTAGAAGGCTGAAATTTGGCAGGCTCATTCCTTACAGCTTCCTTACAAAAGTTGGGCAGGTTTCATTTCGAAATTCTACGCGTAATGGTCATAACTGGAAGGTATTTTTCTCCATTTACTGTAATGGAGTTGAGCTTGAAAGCCGTGGGGGCGGAGTTTCGTGTGACATCATCACGCCGCCCACGTAATCACGTGAACTGACTGTCAACGCACTATGTAGAAAACCAGGAAGAGCTCCAAAATGCGCTGAAGAAAACATGCATTATATAATTGAGAAGGCAGCGAAACAATAAGAAGCGAGCGAGTGACATATACTACCATATTCATGAGTGCAGCTACTTCGGAAACAAAGCAAGGTGTAAACCTAAACTTTAAATAAAGTTAATAGACAGGCTGCCGCTGGCGTTTTTCATGCCCACAGGTAATGCGGGATACAAGTTTAATGAGAGGAAGCAGGATATAAACGAGAGTTTTGATCACTTTGTAACTAAGTTAAAATTGAAGGTGAAGGGCTGTGCTTATGCAAATTCCGAGAGACTGTGTTTGTGGGGGATTGACAGTTAAGGCGGGTGGGGGAGTCACGTCATCCTCTCCCCTCCCATTTACCTCATTTCGCTCTGAGCTGAGCTCCGCGGCTAACGCCGCCTTCCGAAGCAACTTCGTCACACTGCCACCTAAAGTCAAAACTTAAATATATAAAGTCAGCGTCGGAATATATAAACTCAGCGCTGGAATATATAAAGTCAAATCTTGAATATATAAAGTCAGCGTCGGAATATATTGTCACGCTTGGGTCACAGATTTGCACAGAGACACAGGAGGTCGTAGAAACAAGAAGGATTTTTATTCAAACACTGCAAACACATGAGCTTAAATGTGCTCCATGACAAGTCAGAGATGACAGTTCCGCTAGGAGCAGAGAGAGAGAGCGATAAAAGCAAGCAAACAATCAATTTTCAACTAACAGGCGCTGCACAAGGCTTTTAAGTTAGCGGAGTATCGCGCGAGGTTTGCATTACGCGTTATAGCGCAAGTGAGAAAGTAAGGAGCAATGTGAGGGTAGTCTGTGTTTCAGGGGTTGTGGTTTTCCCAGAGGCGTCTGTATCTTCTTGGGGTGCAATCAGCACTCCAGCTCACACCCTCCCCCTCAGCTTTATTCACATTTCCGTGAATCAAGCGACTCTCTATACCAGGTTCATTTAGTCTTGATAATACGTCTGCGTTGACGTGTTCAGAACCTGGTCGATGTTTTACTGTGAAATGGTAAAAGTTGTAAGCCCAGAAACCATCTCATGAGGCGAGAGTTTGTATCTTTCTGTCAGTATGACCAATGAAGTGGAGCATGATCAGTTACCAAAGTGAAGTTTCGTCCCCACACGTAATAGCGAAGCCCTCCAGCTCACAATATAAAGTAAGCGCTGGAATATATAAAGTCAAAACTTCAATATATAAAGTCATC
>JANRMT010034633.1:0-10346 GCA_026402145.1 Polypterus bichir lapradei | reverse complement strand
TTCAATATGGCGGCTGACAGTAGCATCATACCACCGAAATAAGTATGTACATTGGTTTCGGTTAGCGCAGGGAAGCTGCCTACCAAATTTCGTGAAGATGGGGCCATGAATAAGAAAGTTCAACATGGCGAACATTGTTGACCGTTATGCGTAGAATTTCGAAATGAAACCTGCTTAACTTTTGTAAGTAAGCTGTAAGGAATGACCCTGCCAAATTTCAGCCTTCTACCTACACGGGAAGTTGGAGAATTAGTGATGTTTGGAAAATTCAATATGGCGGCCGACAGTGGCGTCATACCACCGAAATAAGTACGTACATCGGTTTTGGTTAGCGCAAGGAAGCCACCTACCAAATTTCGTGAAGATGGGGTCAGCCTTCTACCTACACGGGAAGTTGGAAAATTAGTGACGTTGGAAAGTTCAATATGGCGGCCGACAGTGGCGTCATACCATCAAAATAAGTACATACATCGGTTTCGGTTAGCGCAGGGAAGCTGCCTACCAAAGTTCATAAAGATGGTGCCATAAATAAGAAAGTTCAACATGGCGGACGTTGTCGACTGTTATGACCGTTACATGTAGAATTTCGAAATGAAACCTGCTTAACTTTTGTAAGTGAGCTATAAGGAATAAGCCTGCCAAATTTCAGCCTTCTACCTACACGGGAAGTTGGAGAATTAGTGATGAGTCAGTGAGTGAGTGAGTGAGTGAGTGAGTGAGTGAGGGCTTTGCCTTTTATTAGTATAGATGTTCAATAGGAGAATAAATTTGGCTAACAGTTTAGTTAAAGGGTGTCTACATGGAGATTCATAACACACAAATAGGTTATTGAATAACATACTTATTATTAAAGAAACAATATTTCATTACTTTCTAATAATATTATTCATATGATGATACTAATAAAAGGGAAAGCCCTCACTGACTCACTGACTGACTGACTCACTCACTCATCACTAATTCTCCAACTTCGTGTGGGTAGAAGGCTGAAATTTGGCAGGCTCATTCCTTACAGGTTACTTACAAAAGTTAAGCAGGTTTCATTGCGAAATTCTACGCGTAATGGTCATAACGGTCGACAACGTCTGCCATGTTAAACTTTCTTATTTATGGCCCCATCTTCACGAAATTTGGTAGGCGGCTTCCCTGAGCTAACCGAAACCGATGTACGTACTTATTTTGGTGGTATGACGCCACTGTCGGCCGCCATATTGAACTTTCCAGCGGTCTTTGTTACCTATGGGCCCATCTTCAAGAAATTTGGTACGCGGGTTCCCAGTGCTAACTGAATCCTACTTAAGTACATATATACGTCCATAGCCTGCAGCTTGGTCGCTGTGTGAGGCGGCGTTGGTTCCCCCATCCCCACGACCTCCCACGTTGTTGGCTGCCTGCCTATATAAGGCCGTACGTCGCTCCGGTTGCTTGCTCCGCCACAGTATTCACGTCTCCCTGCTGATAACTGCAGCCTTTTTATTTAATCCACGGCTTCTCTGCTGTTTTATTGTTTGTTTATTATGATTATAGTTATTGTATAGGTATTTTAGACTTAGTTTACATTGTTCAGGTACCCATTTCCTTTATCATTCCAACCGTACCCCCATTAACATGTCTATCGAGGTGATCACCATCGATCAAAGAACTGTCACTTACCGAGTGGTTTCCATGCCAGGAGATGGCGCCTGCCTTTTCCATTCTCTGTGTTACATATTGCACGGCCATATCAGGCTCACTCTTGATATCCAGAGGAACATTGTGTCTTATGTATTGAATGACTGGGACAGGTTCAAGGTGTGGACTGTTGACGGTACAGGAGATAATTATACTACACAGGAGCACTATAAGAGTGAAATGCTTAAGCCCTTCACCTATGGTTCTGCATGTGAGTTGATAGCTGCTGCTCAATTGTTCGGTTGTCGCTTTCAAGTGTACCGAAATGGCCAAATATTTTACACCTTTGGACAACCGGCAATGCCTCTTAAACATCTTAGATTCACAGGTGATGATTTGAGTAGTGAACACTTTGATGTTTATGAATATTTAAACTCTCAAAAGCTGGATGTGAAGTTATCGATGAAACCGGTTGTATGCTTACAATGCTTGACAGATGCCGAATGTCACTTCAACACAACAAGTCCTGCAAATACTGACGTAATTGAAACAAACCATGAAACACAAACCGATGATGACAGCAGCAATCCAAGCTGTGAGATTTGAGGCAAGATTGTTTTTCACATGGCCAACTATACATTGCATGCTCAAGAGTAAGCTCAGCGCACAGCTTGGTCATATTACAACCAGAGGGCCGAACTGACAACGTGGCATACAAAGAGATCCTTAACAAATAATTATTGGTATATTTTCCCTCAGTTTAAAAATGTTTACTTTTCTTCTTAATAAAAATTTTAAGGCAGTACTTCGCCGCTGGGAAGTGCGGGTATTTTGCTAGTGTTTTATAAAGTAGATGCCATTAAATTGTATTAAAACAAGGAGCACCCCAAAATAACTCTGATGTGGCAATACATATGTTAGTTAAATTATGGAGAATTTCAAATGAGTGCAGTGCTCTGAAGCAGTTTAAAAAGAGCAATGATATTTTGTTCCACCTCTTCCAAATACTGATGTTAACTGTTCTTTAGTAATCAAGTATTTCTTAAATGTCATTCCATGCTTATGCATATGTTATTAAGTCACTATGTAGACACCTTTCAAATAAAGTGTTACTGAAATTTGTCACGTTACATTAATTGTTCTCTATGTTTGGTTAAGTAATCTGTAAAAAAAAAAAAATTCAACTTAAGAAAGATATCTAATCGAAATTTAATCTAATCATAACATTTGTGCGAAAACCCAGCCCGAATCTTCACTGTACAAAATTTAAAACTTAATAACTGAAAAGGAAATAAACCTACTTTATGTTGCACATACCAGTAAAAATGCACAGAATCTTTCAGGATCTTTGTAAATGTGTACTGTATAGGCTAAACAGTAAAACAATTGAAATAAATTTGACAAAAACATTCAAACAGCTATATTCTTCCTAGTTCCTATGGATCCCCATTTAACCAAAACAAGCAAGCCTAATTGGAATTTAATGTTGCCTTTCAAGAAAAAAACAAAGAAAATGTGTGCCTACATTGACTGAATACTTCCTTAGCAGAAGGTAGCAACCAAAGCCGTACATGTGGTATAATGGATCTACGACTCAGAAAAAGGTACTCAATTTTTAAATAAATAAATAGTTGAATGGCCGCTTGACATATGGAGAATACGACGGATTGTTGTCATATATAGGCAACATGCGACAACAACCAGTACTTGCCAGGTAATCCTGCCACTCCTTTAGTGCTGCTGTAGGCCTCTTGGTGGCCTCCTGGATCAGTTTATTCCTTGTCTTCTCATTAATCTTGGAGAGATGTCCGGATCTTAATAGAGTCACTGTTGAACCATATTTTTCCAGTTGTTGATGACTGTCTTCATTGTGCTCTATGGGATGTTTAATGCAATGGATACATTTTTTGTAACCCTGTCCTGACTGATAACTTTCAAAAATGAGATTCCGTTCATGTTTTGTACCTTTGTACCATGACTTTTGGAGTATGTTGCAACTAACAGGATATCAAACAAATCCTTTAGGAACAGGTGTATACTAACTACTATTTGAGATGAGACTTACTGTGATTCGTTTATTCTGAACATCCTCAATTATTAAAGGATGTGCACACAAATACAACCAGGTTTTTGTATGATTTTTTTGTTTTCCTTTCTTAACTAAACAGTTCCTGATTTGTTTTCACCTTCTTTGTACAGATTGCAATTGTGCAATAAAGCTGGAAAATGTTCTGACATGATTTATCTTGGTTTCATTTTTATTACATAAAATCTGTGAATTTGGCAGTAGTGTGCAGACTTTTTATATCCACTGTATTTATAGCAGTTAATGATTATTTTCAGAACTTTTTTTTATAACTTTGGCTCACACTACATGCATTCTTTAGTCTTCCAATAGGAAAAAAAGCTCAAATTAATCCTTATTGATAAGACTAAAAAGTCTTAAACCAACACTCAAATGTTAAGTTAGACTACTATAAAAACACTGAAGGATTTTCTATTTTTCTAAACCACTACTTCACAACTAAAGAGATTACTATCCATCCATCCATCCATTATCCAATCCGCTGTATCCTAACTACAGGGTCACAGGGGTCTGCTGGAGCCAACCTCAGCCAACACAGGGCGCAAGGCGGGAAACAAACCCCGGGCAGGGCACCAGCCCACCACAGGGCACGCACACACACACACACACACACACACCAAGCACACTAGGATCATTTAGGATCGCCAATGCACCTAACCTGCATGTCTTTGGACTGTGGGAGTAAACCCACACAGACACGGGGAGAACATGCAAACAACAAGCATGGAGGACCCGGGACGTGAACCCAGGTCTCCTAACTGCGAGGCAGCAGCGCTACCCACTGTGCTGCCCAAGAGATTACTAATAAAGTATTTATCTTTACAATGGACAAAACACTATGCACAAAAATCTGGTACTGTAAGCTCTGCAAGAGCATGCCATCTTAATTTGAAATGTTAGGATGAAATGTTTGTTTTGGATGCAGGTACAAAGAACAAGTGGATTGGATAAGGTGGTAAAATTACTGGAATTAAAATGTAATCCTGTTGTAGTTGGCATGACTGTCATTTTTATTTAATCAATGATGTTTCTGAAGAAGGCATTTTACTTATCTTGACCAAAAATAAAATGTATAAATCTTACACTTTCAGCGACATAAAGTCACTTAAAGCTGGAGTCAGAAAGCAAGAGGATTTTGCACATTTACGGAAAAAAATCTGTTACTTAGCAACAGTTTGATCCATAAAGATAAAACATCATTTTAATCAAATACAGTAGAGAGAGAGAGAGAGAGAGAGAGAGAGAGAGAGAGAGAATAAACTGTAAATCAATAGTGAAAACATATTCTGTATTTTTTAAATCCTGAAGAGTAAGTAAACCATACTGTGCTTCGTTGTTGATGTTACAGTTAGAGGTCTTACAATCAACTGACCTTTATATTAAAATAAACATTTTAAAATTAAAATTACCCTTTTGTATAACATCTGGAATTTAATTCCACTAAATGTGTTCTTTCTGGAATTGCTGCCAATACTCAAATATCAGTATACTCCCCATTGTCTTAAATAAAAGTTTCAATTCAATTAATACTGCAGAAGTCAGAGAGCAACTGAACATTAAAAGCACTGTTTCAGTAAGGGCAAAAATGGGAATGAAACGCTTTCAGATGTCTACAAAACACACAATAAGAATACAGTACTGCAAGTTTGCAAAGAATGTCTGGAAACAAAGGTGGACCAGGCACCAATTATAATATATATTCCATCCCCCTCGGCTTTGCCCGTGTTTTAGTGAAACAGGACAGTGAAGAGGTCCCCGCCCAGCTCTTTACTCCTGACGTCACTCTTCCTCCTCCCCTCGGGCCGCAGCCTCTGTCTCGGATTAGCACGAATATATCAGACTTGGAAGCGAACTATGATTCTTAGCACAATGAGAGAAGTCACAAAATCAACCGGAATGTTGAAGCAAATTATTGAAAGAAAAAAAAAAAGAATCTAAATCCATTAAGTAGTTCTCTTGTTTGCTAACTAAGCGGAGTTAAAGTTACACCCTGAGGCAGATGCGCGAGGGCCTCGTCCTCCTCCCCGCAGCCCAATGACTCTTTCTTGGATTCGCACTAAGAAATTGGTACCACAAGTGAACTATGATACTTTGCACGATGAGAAAATCGTAAAATCAATGGAATGTTCAAGCAAATTATAGAAAAAAACCTGATCTAAAACCGTTAAGTAGTTCTGTTTTGAAAAGCAGAGCCCCCGAAGTTGGCCGAGAGGACAGGTGTGCGAGCGGTCCCATCTGATGTCCCAATCTCCTGTAGTGGCAAATGCCGGAGTGCCGGTCAGAGGGGGGAGCATTGCCTGTGTGCGACACGGATGGATGTCAGGTGGTGGTGTCCAGGCAGTGTCTCTGCCTGTGTCTGCTTTCTGTGTTGCTGGACTGGGCCCTGGAAGTACACAAGTAGGACCCGCTTCGTGGGAGACCTGCCCTCGCGGGATGGGCCACTGGCCGCGATGGATCTCAGCTGGAGATGGGGCAGTGTGGTGAGCAGCTGGGGGCGGCACCCAGCCGGCATGTCTGGAAGGACAGGGAGAGGGACTACACCTCCTCCAGACCATGAGAGGGCAACCGCCCTGGTTAGTATGGGGGATAAGGGAATGGAGCATGGAAGCTCAACCCTATAAGGGCCCGTGATCAGCCTAAGACCTGAAAAGCCCTGGACATAAGCACTTCCGCCACACCCGAAGGTACTGGGGGGAGGAAAACCAGGGACACCCGGAGTGCTTCCGGGCGCTCGTGTGGCACTTCCGCCACAACAGGAAATGCCACCGGAAGCTCATCAGGAGGCACCTGGAGCATGGCCGGGTGAACATAAAAGGGGCCACCTTCCGCCATTCAGTAGCTGGAGTCGGGTGGAAGTGGACGTAGCTCGGAGGAGAGGAGTTGAGTCAGTGAAGAAAGGCATTGGAAGAGGAAAGGACTGAAGTTGCTTGGTGCAGAAGCACTTGGTTGTGTGTGCTTTGGAACACTTGTAAATAGAATCTATACTAATAAACGGCAAAGCCCTCACTCACTGACTGACTGACTCATCACTAATTCTCCAACTTCCCGTGTAGGTAGAAGGCTGAAATTTGGCAGGCTCATTCCTTACAGCTTCCTTACAAAAGTTGGGCAGGTTTCATTTCGAAATTCTACGCGTAATGGTCATAACTGGAAGTTGTTTTTCTCCATTTACTGTAATGGAGTTCAGCTGGAGGGGCGGAGTTTCGTATGACATCATCACGCCTCTCACGTAATCACGCATTACGTAGAAAGCCAGGAAGAGCTACAAAACGCGCTTTAGAAAACATGCATTCTATAATTAAGAAGGCAGCGAAACAATTAGAAGCAAGCGAGTGACATATAAAACCATATTCAGCGGCTCACGTGAACTGACGCAGTGCGCAGACAAAAAGTAACAGTTCCAAAGAGCGCCTCTCACGTAATCACGCATTACGTAGAAAGCCAGGAAGAGCTACAAAACGCGCTTTAGAAAACATGCATTATATAATTAAGAAGGCAGCGAAACAATTAGAAGCGAGCGAGTGACATATAAAACCATATTCAGCGGCTCATGTGAACTGACGCAGTGCGCAGACAAAAAGTAACAGTTCCAAAGAGAATTACACTGCTACGCTCAAATAGATAAACCACACGCCGTTGCGCGATAGTAAAGCATTCGCCTGTAGCGCCCACGTCTGAGGTTCGATTCCCGAGAGGGGATGCACTAAGTATGTACGCGCGCTTCTCGATTTATTTTAACCTCGCATCCCCTTAGTTTGAGACATATGAAAACGCATGCGGTTAACGCAGAAAGACAGATCACCTATTCACCTATTGAAGCTTCATGAATAATGAATACTTTATTCGCGATCAATGATTGTTTTGGTAAAGCCATACTCAGTGTATTCATTAGATGAACGGTAAAAAAGTAAGAGCGAGGGGACGGTAACTTACTGAAGCACACAAGCAAAAACACAATAGCACGCGGGCTCGATGTACTGACTTGCGCGATCACATTCCAAAAAATATTTCTTTTCAAGTTCTATTTAGTCCATATGAGTCAAACTCAAGGCCCACGGACCACATCCGGCCCGGCGTGTAATTATATCCGGCCCGCGAGATCATTTTATATACTGTATTATTGTTATTAATGGCCCGGGTATATGAAGCGCTGGTAACACAATAAACTACAGATCCCATAATGCAGCGCTTCAGCTGCCTTGCCGAACACTTAACATGTTAATCAAGTCTAGCTTATGATACTGTAAATTATTGCGAAGCTAGCCCACACGATGCCGAAGAGAAAAGTTGATTCTGAAAATAGAGCCTTTAAAAACCGATGGGAGGCTGAGTATATGTTTACTGACATTGCCGGTAAACCCGTGTGTCTCATTTGTGGAACGTGTGTACAAAAACTGGGGTCTCCTTCCCAGCAAAAGTCGAGCAGCCGGCGCGCTTCTGCCTTAAATCAAAGTGAGCACTTTTAATTTTTTTCATCCTCCCCCTGAGCTATAGCCCAGAAAATTGCAAACACGGGACCCCTTTTCTACACCACGGCAAAATAATATTAAGGCGATTCACACTTTCTTTTGCACGTATACGATTATAAAGTCCTCAGCTCGGATTATGAAGATACGCACACGAGTGAAGGACTGACAGTGCCATCACAGCCGATTAATGGCAGAGACGTCTCACCAGTCTACACAAGACCCACCGCGACTGTCCCCAAAAGGCGATCATAACGTCACCGAACACATCTCTCTATACTATATAAAAGAAAAATGCAACTTTCCTTTCTTTACACCTTTTTTCATTTTATCCCAAACCAAAGCCTTTCTCTCTTAACACTGCAGAGGACACAAAACAATTTTTCTTTAATTACTGGTAATACCGTTAAGGCACATTACCAGAGGCAGAAATTTGAACGTTCACATAGAAAATGTAATTTCTATACCACAGCCGTCGTGTAGCGCCTTTCAAAAGGGATCAACTACCGAGAGATGATCCATATACATTTTAGCTGCTGTTAGTACTACTTACCTCTTCTGTTATACCGTCTTTAAAATGTAGTTTACCCACAACCACTCGAGTAGTGCTTAATGTACCTGTACTTCTTAAAACGTTAATGTTTTACTGTTTAATAACTAATAGACTATATTTTATTATTTTTCCCTTGCACTCAGTGACCAAAGCTATACACACACATATAGACACATACATATATACTGTATACACATATATACCTGTGTGTATGTTTGTATGTATGTGTATATATATATATACACACACACCTATCTACATTTTATATATATATATATACACACACACACACACATATATATAATTTGTGTGTGTGTATGTATGATGTAGATAGATATATATATATATATGTGTGTGTATATGTAGATATCTAATGTATATACATACTGTATGTATATATTTATATAGATATGAAGATATATACAGTAATCCCTCCTCCATCGCGGGGGTTGCGTTCCAGACCCCCCGCGATAGGTGAAAATCCGCGAAGTAGAAACCATATGTTTGTATGGTTATTTTTATATATTTTAAGCCCTTATAAACTCTCCCACACTGTTAACATTATTAGAGCCCTCTAGACATGAAATAACACCCTTTAGTCAAAAGTTTAAACTGTGCTCCATGACAAGACAGAGATGACAGTTCTTTCTCACAATTAAAAGAATGCAAATATATCTTTTCTTCAAATGAGTCTTTGCATCAGGAGCAGAGAATTTAAGAGAGAGAGCGCGCGCTAGCAAAGAAAAGCAAACAATCAAAAAATCAATACGTGTGCTTTTAAGTAAAGCGGCTTTTTTCAGAGGAGCGTCAGTATCTTCTAAGCAAGCAGCCTCTGTTGAAACAGCCCCTCTGCTCAAATCTCCTCCGTGAGGCGCAGAGAACGTCAGAGAGAGAGCGCGAGATTAAAGCAAACAATCAAAAAATCAATACGTGTGCTTTACCGCAATAAAGCGGCATTTTTTAGAGGAGCGTCAGTATCTTTTAAGCAAACAGCTTCTGTGCAAACAGCACCTCTGCTCACACTCCCTCTGTCAGGCGCAGAGAGGGTGAGATAGAGGCAGAGACAAGCAAACAAACACCACGTGGGATGCATATCTTATAGCATTGAGGAGTTTTAGTTAATATGTAATACATGCTCTGATTGGGTAGCTTCTAAGCCATCTGCCAATAGCGTCCCTTGTATGAAATCAACTGGGCAAACAAACTGAGGGAGCATGTACCATAAATTAAAAGACCCAATGTCCGCAGAAATCCGCGAACCAGCGAAAAATCCGTGATATATATTTAGATATGCTTACATTTAAAATCCGCGATAGAGTGAAGCCGCGAAAGTCGAAGCGCGATATAGCGAGGCATTACTGTATATATATAGACTCAAAACCATTATGACGGCAGCAATCCAAGCTGTGAGAAAACAGTAAAAAGGAGGCGTGTCAGATGTCGTGGTACATTTTCTAATGCAGCTAGACGAAAACAACTTTGTGACGCTGCCGCCAAATACACAAAACAATTACTTTCACAACCATGTTACATTATTTTTCAAATGTTTCCTTTTCTTTTTCATAACTTCTTTAACACACGACATCGCTGCGAAGTGCAGTTATTTTGCTATATATATATATATATATAT
>JANRMT010034581.1:0-27436 GCA_026402145.1 Polypterus bichir lapradei | reverse complement strand
ATTATGGTTAATTGAACATGCATGGAAAACATTGTTTAAACAATTTACAATGAAGATCTGTAAAGTTATTTGGATTTTCAAAACATTATTGTTGAAATACAAAAAGGGGCGTTTCTTTTTTTGCTGAGTATATATGTTGAATTTTCACATTCCATGAGTCATTGTGAGATGAAGGGGTAGGTCAAAGGAATGCTCCACCAAAAAACTGTTTTTTTATTGGTTACTTGCCCAACTTACTTTGTAGTGACAGCTGATAAAAAAGTTTAATTTCATGTTTTAATGTAGAACAAGAGAAAAATGTTCATTAAGTAACAGAACCAGTACTGTAAAATGGTAAACAATGTAAAAGAGGTCCATGGAAAAAAGAAAACAGATCTAACGTTACTTATTTGCATAACCCACATGTCTAGTATCCAGTCATTTGCTCAAAATGTACAAAACACATATATTTATTGCTAGAATATTATTAATACTATACTTCAGAACCCTTGACCAATAAATTAGGGGAAGAAGCAGATCTTCAATTTATTCATTATTACACTTAAGTCTAAAAGTATATTGTTACAATTCCCTGCATTGGAAGGAATACCGTTTTAACATAAGTTAAAGCGGCTTCTGTACCATTACAGAGTGGAAGACAAACAAAAATAATTAAAAAATGTTTTTTTAAAATATGAAATGTAAGTTTTCTCTTAAATTTTAAAATGAGGGTAAATTTAAATTGGTCCGCAAATTTTAAAAACATTCAGATTTCAAATAAATGTCTACTTTAAAGGACTCAAGGAGCGGGTCATTTAATAACAGTTCATTATTATATCTAGTATTAGTTGTGTAAGTACTGTATGTGAGTTTTTGAACAAACTAATTTGAATTGGGTCTAGAGGAAGATTAGCAGGTTTCATTTTGTAAGTCAAATGTAAACTGTCCTGTGCTGTCACTATGACTTGCGCCACTGAGCTTACTCCCACTCAGACAAAGCTGGCACCACATCGCAGGCAATGTTCTTTGATTTTATTCCAGTGCCTTTAACACCATTCTGCCTCATGAACTGGGGAAAAAAAGCTGAAGATATGCATCTTGATGCCTCCACAATCTCCTGGATCATGGACTACCCGACTAACAGACAGGGCTGTGTGTTAGAAATGGTGGTGTATAATATTGGAGCACCACAGGGAACTTGGCTGTCCCCCTTTCCTGTTTACCCTCTACACAATGGACTTCCATGATAATACCAGCCCTTGCCAGCACCATAAATTTTCAGATAACTTGTCTGTCATAGGCTGCATTAATAATGGAGTCAAGTTGGAGTTCAGGAGACTTGTGGGGGACAATGGTGACTGCTAGAACCATCTGCAGCTCAACATCATCAAGATAAAAGAGTTGGAGGTGGACTTCCAGTATGCCAAAAATGCTTCAGAGACCAGTCACCATTTAGGTTAATGGTGTCCAAACTCTTTTCATGGAGGGCCAGATTTGATTATGTGAAAGTGCCTGAGAGCCAACAGTCCCTGAAGACATTATTTTAAACAATGAAAGATGTATATAAACACTGTTAATACTTTCATTTTCACAAAGCAAACAACAAAGTAACCAAATGTAAGCATTCAGATGGAGAAAATAGAATATACATAAGCTATATGAATTTCTAACAGAAATTCAAAACACTCAGAAACTTAGTAAAACAAAAGATATTCTGATGAATGAGCAACAGGTAACTTATTGTCACTAATGTCACGTGGAGGGTGATACTGAGATTTGGATTTCAGTACAGTAGGCAGGTGTGGTTTGAGAGCATTGGTGGACATGCGCAAAATATCACGTAGATGGAAGTCACTTAGTCTTAATCTCAAGCTGGTTCTTGTTTAAGCTCATGACAGAGTAAGTCTGCTCACACAAATATGTGGAGCCAAACAAGCCCAGCATTTTCTTTGCAAAAGTTCGCATTTCTGGAAACCCGCCTTTATTCACTTGTCAGTAAAAATGCACAAGAGAGAGATGCTGGTGTCGGCTGCGCCATTCACTGTCACACTGTGGCTCAATCAGCAGCAGGTGAGGTGGAGTATCATCAGGGTTCATGCTGAAGGGAGAACAGAACAGCAACATGTCCTTTTCAATCACAGCAAAATCCTGAAAGCAGTCGTTAAACTCTCCAGCAAGGGATGAGATGACTAATATATACCTCTTTGTTTGCATACTTATATTGCTGTCCATGACCTCCTGCAGATCTAGGAAATGTGTAGTGCAGGGCTCCGTTTGTGACAAATGTCTCTGGAAAAGTTGCAGTTTGGTTCCAAAATCCTTAGTTGGCTCACTACAGTGTCTTGCGCTTGAAGACTGACGTTCAGTGCATTCAGAAGCTTTGTTAAGTCAACTAAAAAAGCCAAGTCTGCCACCCATTCAGTATCTGACAGTTCTTGCATCAGTTGTCCCTTTTCATCCAAATATTGTCCAGTTTCACTTCTAAGAGAGAAAAATCGTAGCAGTGCAGATCCCAGACTGAGCCACCTCACTTCGTTGTGATATATTACATCAGCCTGGATGTTAAGCAGGAACCGCTGAAACTGGAGGTGGAATAGGGCTTTAGATGAAATTAATTGCCTTTATCACCGGTTTCATAACATGATCAAATCTTAGATGTTTAGTGGAAAGAACCTGCTGATGAATGATGCAATTAAGTTTAATAGCGTTGCCTCCTTTTTTGCTGACTTTGTTACAGATCAGCATGGACAATCCTCTTTGTTCGCCAGCCATGGCAGGTACTCCATTTTTAATAATCCCAGTAAGTTTACTCCATGGTAGTTTCATATTATGAACAGCTGAGCAAAGAGCAAGGAATAAATCAGTTCATCTTGTTTGGCCTTTAAGGCTTTGGAGGTCAAGCATCTCTTCTGTTATGTTCATGTCATCATCAAAAAAATCAGTAACTAAATAGTGTCTGATGCGTCTGTGCTTTCATTGCAGATTAACAAAAAAAAAAAAAATCAAAATTTGTTGCCCTGTCTCCCAGTTGTCGCTTAATACATGATGATAGCTCTTCAATTCTCCGTGCTAGAGTGTTATGAACTAGTCAAACATTAGCAAACTGTCTTTTTCTTGGGGCAAATGTTTTCTGCTATTTTCATAACACAGTCTTTAATAAATTCGCCTTTGAGCAATTAACATGGCCACTTCATAGCTTGCTTTGGTGATGTTTTCATTTGACTCGTTGGCCCGCATATAGAACTGCTGCTGTGTGGCTAAGCTATCTTTAAGTTGCTTTACTTTTTCAGCACGGTCACTCTCTAATAGCTTGCTGCATGCATTAGTATGTTTTGTCTCACAGTGTCTTTTTACATTATATTCCTTAAACAATGTAACAGTCTTATGACAAATTAGGCAAACACAGTTGTTTAGGTTTTCAGTGAAAAAATATTGTAATTTCAACCTCTCCTGGAAGTGGCGGCCTTCATTATCAATTTTCCTTTTTTTACTTGCTGTAGCCATGACAGTTGAAGGGTCAGAGCAAATTTCATACAGCTACACAGTTACAAGGGAAATCTAACCACTCTGTAACTGTTACAGAGTGGTGCTGTCACCGTAAGGTAAAAAGAGGAATTGCATTTTGAATTTATATGATTTATTTATTCTGTTTGACTGTGCTGGCAAGCCATAAATAAAGCATTTTAAGCCAGAAGGAGCGGGCTGTATAAAATCTCACCTTGGGCCATGATTGGCCCATGGGCCGGACATTGGACTTGCCTGATTCAAGGGAAGCATGTGGGAGTGGTAGAGGGCTACAGATACCTGGGGGTTCACATAAAGAGCAAATCGAATTTGTCTGACAATACAGTGGCACTGTACAAGAAGGTGCAGAGCTCACTGTACTTCCTAAAGAGACTCAGGTCTTTCGATGGTTGCAGCAAGCTACTGGAAATGTTTTACCAGTCCATGGTAGCTAGTTTATTGTTCTATGATGTGGTCTACTTGGGAAGTAACTTGAATTTAAAAGAAATGCAATGCCTTGATAATCTTATCAAGAAAGCCTGCTTTATCAAAGGGCTAACCCTAGACGCACATGAAACTGATGTGGAAAACAGGATGGTACCAAAATTGCATGCCATCATGAAAAATCCCCTCCAGGAGGCACTCTCTTGGAGTTTTTTAGCCACATGCTCATATTACCATGGAGTGGTAAGAAACAGCTCTGAGGATCTTTTCCACCTGTTGCTATCAAACATGTACAAAAGTAGCTACTTATACTTTTTAAGTTTATTTTGTAATTTCTGCACAGTATACATTCATTTTTGTATTTATTTATCTATATATCGATGGATTGTGTTATTTCTCCTGTGAGTCTGTATCTATGTTTTTATGTTTCTGCTTCTGTATTCATCTAAACTTCTCCTCGGGATTAGTAAAGTTTATGTTATCTAATCTAATGGAGACTAACAAAACAATCTTTTGTTTTACCTAATTTATTAAATAAATTCACAGTTATTATTAGTAATATTAAATTGAGTTATCAGATATCTACTTTATTACCAATTTAGCTAAGGTTATAAATAAAATAAGGGTTAGGTACAGTCATCAGTAATCAGAACATTAATCAGATTGTAGGGAGGTGTACATTTTCAGTCTTTTCAATCTAGTAAATATGAAACTTTGGTTCCCATTTCCATTCTGATTTTTGACTTTCTAATTTAAGAGGATCTGCATTAAACTATGGTAAATCACTTCACAATCTTTCTTTGCTTCAAGAGGTGCAGCTTTATCTACAGCCTACTTTTTTTTTTTAATTTCCATAGTTTCTGTTTGACATCTAATTTATATTATACTTTTTCAAGCTTAGGTTTGAGGTTTTTTTTTTAATAACAATATATTTTGTAAAGCTATTATTTATTTAGCATGTCAATTTTGGTTTTAAATCAACAGTAGAATTAGCAAAGCCTATGAAAAAACTTGTAATCTTTAAATCTCTTCACACCTCTCCATCTGCGTCTTTTGTGTTGTAAATGTGTTAATCAACACAAACAGCAAGCAGCCTGCTATCCCATTCCCCTGCCCACCACTACAGTTAAATTTGCAAAGAAGGTTCTCAGTGCTCAGTGCTTATCTTGGAATGAAGTGCCTGGAGTTGTAGGGGGTAAATAAAATATTGTCATTTGGAATACATACATTTCATGTGTGTTCCGTGTCCACAACAATCTATGTAAACACATCTTTAAAACAGAAATGTTTCACGTTTTAGTAATAATTGGCAAAATGTATACATGAAGTAAATAATGTGTGAAGACCAAATATCAAATAAACACTTTCAGAAAAGGTACAAAAATAACAAATGTGCTTTTATTCAAGAATATAACTACAGAAAATGAACTTGCGTTAAGGTGTGACATTGACACGCCCCTAATACGACCGCTTTGGTGGTGCAGCAGTAAGAACTACTGACTTGTAATCCCAGACGCCTCCATTTTGAGTAGTGAGCTGCTCTTATTCTCACTATTATAGAATAAAAACATTAATTTGTGTTTACTATGTGTTTACATAGATTGTTGTAGAAACTGAACACCAAACACAGAACACACCACTTACCTTACTCAATAGCTACTTTGAGTTCTTGTAGTATGACTGGAGTGACTTTGTTATTGCCAACTGTACTCAGTAAAGGTTAGTGAACCCAGATAATACAAATATATTGGGGAAAAAAACTCTCTGAAATCCATCCCTTACAATTACTCTGTTCTGCCATGATAGAAATTGTCAGGGAAAAATATAAAGGACACGGAGTAAAAAGAGAAATAAATTGTAAATGAACAAAAAGCTTGAGGAATCAATCTGGAGAATAAACAAAGACTTTTGTACCAAAATTCAAAACCTTAACAAAACACGAGTCTGGCTATCTTGAAGCAATACAAACTATTATTCACATGATATTTCTTTTCATTTACTTGCAAATTTGGACAATGAAGATAACACAGCACTGGTTTAAATTCTGTTGAGTATTTAACATCACAGGAAATGATTTCAGGCCATTGCATGTAGAAACAAGGCTGTTACCAACTACAAGAAATGGTGGCAGCTATAACAAAAACCTGATCATCAAAATAGCAGCAAAAATATTCAAACGGTCAGTTGCAGTGAATAATAACTAGTACCATCCTATCAAAACCAGACTATTTAGGACAGTACAAGCAGGGGATGAAATTGCAGGTCTAACTGTTGTTGCAGTGAACTTTGAGAGAAGATTAGGACAAAGTTGAACTAATCTGCAGCTAATCTATCGGGTGTTTATTGCAGAACATCTGATTTCTCCTTAGTAATGGTGCACCAGTAATTGATGACTTGTTGCTATGCATTTTACCATTTAAAGGGGAACAGCACTGAGAAAAAAATATTTTTTTTCAGTTTTGAGAAACAAAACTTAAAACTTAACTTCATTGTTCACTTTTGGATACATTACATTAAATGATATCAACATGTTGTCAGGCATACTGTAAGAATAATGTAAATATTGTCCAGCTCTGGGTTTATGAAAAGCCTTGAAATTCTATAATCAGTACACTGTAAAATATGACTTGAAAAATATTGAATTGGTACTTGATAATACTGCATCAGTACATTTGCCCATTATGTTTATTAGCATTAATCAGTAAAGCCTAATTATTGCAATACTGCTTCATTGAAAGAGGTCATTACCTATATATTCTGCAATTAATATAATAGAAACAAAAAGGAATATTCAGAGAGCAATGTTTTTACGAGAATTTGAATAGCCTGTTACTAGAATCACATCTTAAGCATCATTGCCTCCTTTGTTTTATTCTTTTTCCAATTTCATAGATAACAGGGAAAAGCTGATGTAATATCCAATTGTCATTTATCTAATAGTTTTGCTAATTTTGAACTATTATATATACATGTTTTTATAATAATTTGAATAATCCTTAATTCACCAAAATGTCTCATTAGATGTTTTGGTAAAGGGGGTGGGTCTGTGGTATTTAAACTGATCTACTAAAATAATCGGGAACGTCTCCAGTCTAATATTGTATGCTAGAGAGTTCACTGGATAAAAGCACACATTTATTCAATTTAATTTTGTGTCTGGATATCTTTTGAAATTCTGCTAGTACGTTAAGGACTACATTTGCAGAAGTTTGTGTGTTTAATATATACAGCACCATATCATCTGCATGTAGTGCTGTTTTCTGTGCAGGTCCTTCTTTGGTAAACCCTTGTATCTCTGATGCATTTTGAAAGTAAATGACTAATGGTGATTGCAAAAAGCAATGGTGATAGGGGGCATCCTTATCCACATGTAGTTTGAAGTAGTTTTAAATAATGTTATTAATACAAACAGAGGCTTCTGGACTGGTATGAAGTAGTTTGATCCATGTAAATATGTTTGGTTCCAAACCCACATTTGTTCAATGTGGTGAATAGGTAGTCCCATTCAACCATGTCAAGAGTTTTTTCTGCATCCAAAGTTAATAACATCTCTGGTGGGTTAGATTTTATGGGTGAGTATATTGCATTAAACAAACATCAAAGATTAGAGGCTAAGTGTCTGCCTTTAATAAATCCAGTTTGTTCAATCATTCTAGCTTGAACTTTGGAGAGTATATTCAGTAGTGAAATTGGTCTGTATTGTAATTGGTCTGTACATTGTAAAAAGTCTTTAGTAATTAATGATTGGTGAAAAGTTTGAGGTAGAGTTTTGTTGTCTCTAGCTTCTGTAAACATTGTTAATAATAGTGCAGCTAACTTATTTGAATTTTTTTAATACAATTCCACTGGGTAGCTATCAAGGCCTGCTGCTTTCCCACTTTGCAGTGAGTTTATAGAGTTTAGTAATTATGTGAGTGTCAGAGTTTTGTCCAGTTCCTCTGCACTGAGGACCTAGCTGTGGTATTTGTAATGCATCAAAAACTCAGTGTTTTATGTTCTTTAAATCAAGTAGAATATAATAACTTATAATACTCTCTTACTGGTGTGTGTTATATTTTCATGGTCAATTATTTTATCTCCAGCTGTGTTGAAAACGTCCTGATTGAGGATTTGTTGATCTAAGATATTATTAGCCTTCTCTCTGTGTTCATAGTAATTATGTTGCGATTTAAAGATGAGCTGTTCCATTTCTTTCGTTGTCAAGGAGTTAAATTCTAATTGCAAAACCTATCTTTTCCTATACTGTGCCTCATTTGGAGACCTGGCGTATTCTTGATCTATTCTGGTAATTCCACTGATTAACTTGGACACCTCCTTGGTTTCCAATTTATTTTTGAAGGAAAGACATGAAATAAATTGTCCTCTTAAAAATGCCTTCAGAGTTTCCCGGAGTATTACTGCAGAGACCTCTGAGGATGCATTTGTATGTAAAATAATCAATTTGCTTGGATATGAATTCTGTACAGTTCTCAACAACTAATAACAGGGGTTAAGACACCAGCAACAAGATGTGTGTAGGGCATAGTGATTTATCAGATATGATCAGGGGGGCGTGGTCAGAGAGAACAAAAGTGTTGTACTTGCAAGATTTGATAGTGGGCAATAAATTACCTCTCTATTATAAAAAAAAAAATCCTGGACAGAAACACTAGGGATACGAGACGTGATCTTCATGTTAAGATTACGGAAGACGTTTAAAAGACCTGCGAGACGAAAGAGAATGGCCACGGAGCGTCTCGCTGGGACCTTAAACATGAGACTTTGTGCAAAGAGATTGACCCAAGACCGTCTTGCGATGATGTACAACATGAGATTCTTGCAAGACACGCCCTACTTACAATCAATAGCAAATAAGACCACAGGCAGCAAAACACTCAATCGTGTAAACTAAGGCTTTGTGCACACACAGATCCAGGGTCTCAGCGCATGTAAAGCATATAAGGACAATACATTATAAATGAAATGTCGACGACTAAGCGAAGAAGAAAGCAGCACAGAGAAAAGAGACTCAAAAGCGTTGGATAGAAAAAAGAGCAAAAAAGAAAAAGAACAATCTAGGTGCAAATTCAGAAAATAAGGAAAGTAATTATCAGCCTGAAACAGGTGGAATTGAAACAAAGCATGTCCAATCGGGATTAGAATTAAAAGACAAAGTAGAACTTCATAAAGACTTTCACAAATGTTGGTGCTATACACATGCAGAGCAGGTTAGAGATTATGAAAGCAGTGGAATTCGAAAGGCTCAAAAAAAAATGTTGGCGCAATATATATGTTGAGAAAGTAAAAGAATATGAAAGCAGGAAAACTAGAAAGTATAAAAAAAGAAAGTAAAGATCGCAGAAGCGCAAACAAACAAAAATTATTACTCAAAAAAGGGAAAATAATCACCACAGACCAGGGGCCTCATGTATAATGCTATACAGAGAACTTACACTATAACATGGCGTAAGCAAAAAAGCAGGAATGTGCGTACGCACAGAAAAATCCAGATACAGGAATCTGTGCATAAGCAAACTTCCAAGTTCTTCTGCTACATAAATCCTGATCAGTGTGAAAAATAACGCACGTGCACGCGCCTGCTGTCCCGCCTCAACTCCTCCCAGAATTACGCCTCTTTGAATATGTAAATTAATATTAATAGCGCTTAAGCTCAGCGTCTATGAAAACACAATGGCAAAACCACGAGGAAAAATAGAACAATTTCAGCGCATACCAAGTGGAGGCAAGGAAAAACGTACTATTTGTTGGTTTAAACAGTGGTATAAACAAAAAAAAGGAAGCTGAACAAGTGACATAGCATGTCGGAGAAACTCGAAAGCTCAAGTTCACAAAGTCGCACAGTTCCCAAAATAAAAAAAGAGTCGCATATCAAAGTCACCGTGAAAAGGCGAGTCGTAGCCCACCGTCTGAGTGTCGTATAAAAGCTTATTAGAGTACAAAGAAAAAAAAAGGCATACAGTGGGGGAAAAAGCAGGAAATGTCAAGTTTAATCTCGAAATTTCCACTTTAATCACATAGTTTATTTGGTCATTAAAGTAGAACATCATAAACTTAATCTTAAAATCGTTTAAAATTTACTAGTTTCTCAAATCCCATCGTAACTAAAGTAGTACGTTAAATGCTTTGTTTTGTATTTGATGTTCTATGTGCTCTATGTGTGTGAATCACTACGTGGTTCTTAAACCGGCTTTCTCTCTGTCCGACGTGACACAGAATCCATTACATTCATGATATTACAGCTCTCTGAATAACTAAAATACTGAGATGTATATGTGATATCATTTTCATGATGATAGCAGTTAAAGCATGTTATTAAACATGGGAACACGGTGGCGCAGTGATTGTGCACGACCTTCGATTAAATAATTTATTGCAGCAGTACTGTCTCTTTCAAACATACTAACCTCTAATTCCTGTCCTTCCTTTTCTTTCTCCAAATACCCAATCGCCACACAATCAGCTCTGTAATAGACGTTAAGCTATTTGTAAGCTTATAACGCAGATTCTTGAAAACTTTTAAGGAACATTGAATTATCTTCGTAGTACCTGTTTAATTATTCTGTCCTTCACGCCAGTCCCAGTGAAGCATACAGGGCGAGGCATGCAGGAACAATCAGTGAACGGAGCGCCAGATCCTTGCTAGCGTAGCGACACCATGTCCTTTAATTATTAACAATATTGATTATTTAAATAAAGTTTTATCTGTATAATATAATTAACATATTTTGCTGCATTTCATCTTAAAAATATCATCATATGTAAATACACGCTTTATAAAGTGGCTCAGGTTGTGCAGTATTATAACTGTACCGCAAGTTTACAGTGAGGTAATTGTATTATAAGTACAAACAGTTCTACAAGGAGCAGTTGATGGAGTGATTGATTGCATTTATAGTTCTAGGGATGAAACTGTTTCTGAACTGCAAGGTCCGTAGAGTAAAGGTTTTGAAGCATTTGCCGTGTGAGAAGCAGTTCAATAGACAGCATGGCTGAGGCAGCGTGTGCTTGATGCTGTATACCAATAATTCTCTTTCCGATCAGCTGCTCCGAGTGGTGCAGTGAGAGTAATATGGAAAAAGATGATCCGCTGTGGCAACCCCTAACGGGAGCAGCTGAAAGAAGAAGAAGAAGGTGCAGTGAGAGTAACAACACTACTGTAAAGCAGCTATGGTATTTAGAATAGTTTGACCATTGTGTGGACCATTATATTGTTACAGGTTAATTACAATCACATGCATCAAACTAATAAACAATATGCGCTTAATTTCAGTGTATTTATAAAGCCGCCTCAGTAATGTGCATCTGAAAAAGAAAGATAAACCACACGGGAACAGTAGCACTGCTTTGATGCTGGGTGCCGCCAGTCTGCAAAACCGAGCGGAGAACTTGCGTACGACAGGGTATGAGGTACCGTGGAAATGTGCGTGGCTTTACGGCAAATTTCTGTGCGCACGCACCGTTTATACATGAGGCCCCAGGTGTCTATGGAAAAAAACGCGGGACAAAGCGAGGTCAGAAATAAAAGACAGAGTAGAAAACAAAGTAAAATGTCATAAAGAGGTTAAAAAACAAGGGGGCCAAACACATGCAGAACAGGTTAGAGATAATGAAAACTGGAATTCAAAAGACTCAAAAAAAAAGTAGGCGCAAAACACATGCAGAGCAAGATACAGAATATGAAAGCAGAAAAAAACAACAGTGTCAAAAAAAGAAAGTAAACATTGCATTAACGCAAAAAAAATTATTACTTGGAGAAATAACGAAAAGGAGAATAGAGATCGAATATATGGACACGGGTGATATGTCAGAAATATGTAAATAATGTAAGGCTTTGAAGTTTGAGTCAGAGAATTTCAAAAACATGGTTTACCTCATATGCATTTATTGGTTACTTTGCAAAAAACATTATTAACTGCTGATGATGTAGATCACTTTGTGCTGAAATTCGAAACAGAGAAACCTATCCTGAATTATGGTACAAGGTCATTAAACACATGTCTCACTGATCTCATTTAAAAGATTCAGCTCGAAAGAATCCAAATATTGTTTTTACAGAAGTTCTGAAATAAAAGTGAAACTAATGAAATAGCAACAATTCAAAGAAAAAAGAATCTTAAAAGTGTGTATCTGAAAAACCAAACACGGGGGTTGGCGAGTGAAGCGAGCAGGGGGCAAAGCCCCCTAGTCTATAAAGGAATACTCAGTTCTTGAGTAATTATATTGTATTGATGAGAAGAAGGAATATACTCTTAAATTTGGAATTAAAAATCTCCATGGGTCTGATAAATTATGATCTAATGCAAACTGTGTGATTATTTGTGCAGAATTAGATGTTATCTCCTCTGTAGTTGAAGACTTATCCAGGCCTGGATTTAAAACTCAAGTAAAGTCTCCAGCCATTATAATTTTATTAGTGTTCATATCAGAAATAGATACAAATAAATTTTGGATGAAATCCACATTAGGTGCATAGATATTTATTAGAATTACTTTAGATTTAAATAAATTACCCTTCACTATGACATATCGCCCTTCAGGATCAGATACTACATCAGATACTACAAATGAGATTGTTTTATGTATTAAGATTCCCACACCTCTAGTTTCTATAGCTAGAGTGAAAGATTTGGCCGATTCAATTTCTTTGCAACTGAAACTGGTCCTTACTTATTAAGTGAGTCTTCTGTAAAAATACTACTTTAGCATTTAGACCTGTTAGATGAGAAAATACTTTTTTCTCTTTAGATCATGATTGAGACTTTTGACATTGCAGTTCACAACGGGGCCGGCTGTATGCTGGGGCAAGAGGGGGCAATGCCCCCTTAAACAAACGTCCTGCCCCCTTAAATCAAACTTTTAGAAGTTGAGAAAGAAAATAATAGATTGCCCACAAACTGAATATGGACAAGATTTACTACAGTAGCTGAAAAATCCACAGGAAAAGGCACAAATGAGATGATAGGTTTCACCTCTTGTTCGCTCTTTCCCTTTGTGCTTTGTTTGTGCGCAGCTCACACAGTACTCCGTAGAGATCCCCCACTCACCCTCCCCCCAGCTAAACATCAAATCACTGTTAGTATGCAGATGACCCTGTGTCAGGTTTCTAAGTAGGCAGGGCAGAGCAAAATGAGTTGCGCTACAGCGGGAGGCTTTGAGGAAGCAGCAAATCTCTGTCGTCAACATCATAGCGACTCGTGATATAATTAACAACAACTAAAAAATACATCTATATTTGTACAGTTAATGGGGGACTAGTCCATTGTTCTTACAGTTTCAGTCTGGTAGAGAAGTGTTTCTTTCTCTTTTCCTCAAGCACCACTGTGTCTGCTGCATAGAGCCGACTGGAGGACCTGTGTCTGTCTGTCAGACCCAACACAAAGCCCAGCCTCAGCTTCAACTCTGCACTCAACAGTTTTCTCGTTTCATATACTGATGTAATCCCAGCGATTTTAGTAAAGATTATTCACTTTCCACCCAGCTTCCAGTAGCTCACAAAGGGAAAGTTAATGCTGTGAGATGCATCCTTTTTTTCCAAGCTTTTAAAAAGTGTGGCGCTGCCCCTGCCTGTACCAATAGCAGTAGCAATGATGCTGCTGCTGGTACATCAGAGACGTCAGCTGGCATGTCCACTCCTGTGGCATCAACAGGCACTGGTTCTCCTGTACCTCTGTCAACAATTGCTGCCCCAAAGCAACCCGCTCAGCTACCCAGTGACTTAAATGGCAATACACCATCCCAGCCAATACTGGGTAGTTACCCCAAACATGTATTTGGTGGTACAACATTAAGATCATTCAATCCTGCCTGGTACTGCACACGACCATGGCTGGAGTACTCTATTGTGCGGGACGCATGCTTCTGTTTCCCCTGTCGGAAATATGGCAGCACTGTTAATGAGAGGGATGTAGTTTTTACCTTAACTGGTTTTAACAACTGGAAAGCAGCACTTGATAGAGACAAGGGGCTACAGAGGCATGTGTCCAGCCACAACCATGTGCATGCTTCAACCTTCTGGACTGAGCATAAAAGCAGAGAGGCCACAGGGGGGACTGTGGATTCAATGTTGGCTGGTAAAACACAACTTGAAAAAAAACATTACTATGTCAAGAGTATTAGTAGTGCTATAAGGTTTCCCTGTGTAAATGAGTTGGGGCTCCGTGGGACGGCAGAAACCTTGAGACATGATGCAGCGGGTAATGATGATGACATTCCTTCAGGTATTTTTCTAAAACTGATGGAATATACCTTAGAGAAGGATGAGAAGCTAGCAAGCATTGCTAAGGGTATCCCAAAAAATGCAAAATACACATCTAAGGATATCCAAAATGAAATTATCCAAACACTGGCTGACATGGTGCTTGGAGAAGTCAGGAAAAAATATGAAAGTGCTGATTCTGCAGGGTTTTGCCTCAAAAGTGATGTGACCAGGGATAGGTGCAATGTGGAAAATTTGTCTGTGATAATACGGTTTGTCAGAAATTCCATGCCAGAGGAGCATCTTATTGGGTTGCTTGACTTGCAACAACTTGATGCAGAGTACATCACCTCTGAGATACTGTTACACCTTTCTGATGCTGGCTACAGTGCTGACAGTATACTGAGCCAGTGTTATGATGGGGCTTCTGTGATGAGTGGGGTTAGAGGTGGTGTACAAGCTCTGCTCCAAAAGAGGCTTGACAGATATGTCCCATATATCCACTGCTACAACCACCAACTGCACTTAGTAGTTGTGCATGCCATGCAGAGTGAGCCGTGTGCAAAAAGATTTTTTAGCATATCTTGTTCACTCTACAACTTTTTTCACCACCACTATGTGCTCAATAAACATGATGCACCTTGTCTAAAAAGGCTGCTTGAGATCAGATGGACAAGCCACTATGAGGTGACAAGATGCACTGTGGACAATCGATAACAAATCCTTAGTATCCTATCTGAGATTGCAGAGGATGATGATGCTGTAGTTGACCTGTGTACCGAGGCATCAGGCCTGCTATGCCAAATTAAGAGGCATCACTTCTTTGAGATTGGAAAGTTCCTAGTGCGGGTGCTTGGCGTCTTGAAACCAGCAAATGCTATTCTACAGTTTCAGTCAGTTGATCTGTGCAGTGCTTCTGAGGTTGTTAGTGCAGCACTGGACTCCTTAAAAAACATCCGTGAGGATGACTGTTGGGGAGTGTCATCTCCTGCTGAGGATGAGTCACATCCAACAAAGAGAAGGAGAACAATGAGCAAACACCTGGGTCAAAGTGTTGTGCTCTCAACTTTGGGCCATACAGACTCTGGTGACCTTACCATTTCCCCCCATCAGTCTCTGAAAAGATCCCTGCTTAACATCCTTGACAGGGCCATTTCAGAAATTGAAACTAGATTTTCACACAAGAATATTGAACTGATGAGAGCCATATCTAGTCTTGCAACCAAATCTAGCGCATTTCTAGATCCCACCTGTTGCACCCTCTGGCTGTGATGGCTGGCACTGTAGCAGATGTTTTAAGTCTGAAAAATGAAGTTCTTGTGGCAAAACAGATGCTGCTCAAAAAATGTTCAAAGGAAACAGACCTGTCCACTGTGTGTAAACTCCTGCAGGAGTACAAGGAAGCCTTTCCTGAGTTGCATAAATTGTATGTAACAGCCCTGGTAATTGGTGTGTCTTCAGCATCGTGTGAGAGTTCCTTCTCCACTTTGTCACGGGTCCTAACCCCCTATCGTCGCACCATGTTACATAAAAGAAAGAGGAATTTGGTGATCTTGGCCCATGAGAAGTCCATAACAAATAACTTGGATATGGATGAATTTGTAAGAGTTTTTGCAAAGGGAAACAGGAGACTGTTATTGTAGAGTGGATTGAGGAGAAAGGAGAGTGGAGCTGCTCAGTTGCAAACAGAGAGTTCAGTTGCTTACAAAACAAACAACCTGAAAACAAGACAAAAAGACAAAAAAAGAAGAAAAAAGTTAAAATGTACTGTTCTAAATCTGTTGTGTTTTACAAATTAGTTTGAGAATTGTAGGAAAAGACATGGTGAGTTGTTTTTTTTTAATTACTATGCCAGCCCTTTTTAGTTTTGTAAATATTGGCTATATTGAGAGGTCTTATTTTACTCTTGCTTTATTTTGCAAATTTATTTGAGAATTAGGCCATCCAATTAAGATAAAATTTATATTGTTGGTTGTAAATATCTGGATGGATATTTTATTTTATTCATTATTTATTTATTTTTTTATTCTATTTTTCAGTTTTATTTTTCAAGACTTGGTGAATTGATTTTTTTTTTATAACTTGGCCTACCCTTTTTAGTTTTGTTAATATTGGCAATAGTGAGTTGTGTTATTGTTGGGTTTGAATATATTTGATAGAGGCCATCCAATTAAGGTAAATATCATGTTTTTAGTTGTTATAATCTGATGAGGAATATTTTATTTTATTTTTTGTTGTTTTATTTTTCAGTTTTCCTCCTGAGGGATTGCCACCTTATCGTGGTCAGGGGATTTGCGTGCCTTAGTGACCCTAAGAGCTGCACCAGCAGAAGCTTAGCCTTTAGGTGGGACACCTAAGTTGGACAGGTCTTAGGGTAGAGGCCTGACAAAGTGCAATCCAATTACATGACAAAAGCAGTTATACAGAGCACCACCACACCACCCCTTTCCCACCTCCGTCGCCACTATGTGCCCCCTTCACATTTCTGTCTGCCCCCTTAAATATGCCTGTCTAGAACCGGCCCAGGTTCACAAAGTTCACTGTTTCTTCACAGAGACACTGCTTCTGAACTTTTGAGGACATTTTGTAATCTTAAGTAAAGGTAGGATGTTATTTCATACAACAGCTTTAACTTTGATTTCATATTTTTGGCAGGTTTTATGGCTAAGGAGCCTATTATTATATTGGTACTTACAGTTGGGGTAAAAAGGATAAATAAGAAGTAACTTGCTCTCTTTCTCCTCCAGCCGCAAGGAGACCTTCCATTCTGATGTTGTTCCTTCTACCTGTATATATATTTTCCAATGCAGCTAATTTATCACCGAGCACTTTGCATTTGCATTCTACAGTAGCCGCTTTTTTGTCAGTGGCAGATGTCAATTGTTCAACTTCTCTAATACAAGTCGTAAACATTAGCTTAACTTCTCTTGGTGATCACCAAGTACACTTATTTTCTTCTCAGCTTTGCTCAAATGTTCCTCAATTTTTTATCAATTCTTGCTAGATTTTTGTTTAAAGTGTACATCAAATTTATTGCTTAAACATACCTCCTGATCTTTTATATTCTGAAGCAGCGTGTGTGTTCTAATGTCAATTCTATCTGTTCTCTTGTGTATATTCCCCTGTACTTCATTTATTTTTCCCCCCCCCGATTGCCTTAATCAATGCCTTCAACTGAGATAGCTCATTTCAGTCTTCTCCATGCTCCAAAAGCAGAGATTCCTGTGGAGTTGATTCCATTGACTTGCAGGGAGTGTTGGTAGTAGTTGACTGTGGGAATATAGAGGCCATGCTCGGTTCCAATATCCACCTCAAATCGTTGATTTCTCGTTGCCTCACTCAGAGTTTTGCTTCCACATTCTCTGTTGACTGGTGCAGATGCTACAGCATGTGGTCCTGGCTGGTCCCATTGCCTGTCTCTTCCAATTTCAATCTGTTGTTGACCATTATGTGAACTTAAGACCAGCTTTAACTTTGATGTACCATTAGCTACCTTTTCCTTCTGTTCCCCACCCCTTGGTCTCCTGTTCATGCTTTTAATTTATATGTAGTAAAATCCTACAGGATATCATGGGTAGAAAATAAAAAGCTAAATTAAGAACAGTTCTTCATCCTATTTACATTTCCAAATATTCACAAATCAAAACACGGTACTCATTAGAGCCCTCCCTCTCAACTTTCATGTTTTGTGTGTTGCCACTGAAATAAATAAATGAAGAAACAGTTAAAGAAATATACAAAAGAATGGAAATACCTAAAGAAGTAACCAATAAAATTTATGGCACATTTAATTATTTATTCTCACATTGTAATAGCCAACTCACTCTCAAAAGCTGGCAGCTACACCACCAAAACCCGTGGCCTGGCAAGATGAGGGATAGACCCATCAAGCTGCTCTTCTTCCAAATAAACTTCCTCCAATCGACGGTGAAAAATAAGCTAGAAAACCAACAGTATGTAAAATAATAAAGTGAGTATATATTGATAAAGAAAGAAATGAAAAAATTCCAAACAAATTATATATTTATATATATCCCCAACTAACCCCAACATAACATACAACCCCAAAACTGTCATAATAATAATAAAAAGAAATGCACATAAAAGTCCAGAAGATTTAACAGAAAATGGATAATGTTTGTGAACCTGGGTCAACTGGAAAAATAGTCCTACGGCAAGTATACAGATGAAAATGATGGCTTGCTCCTCTCCCCAGACAACAAGAAACAATCTCACAGTGTTTATCCTTGGAATGTGGCATGATCCAGAACCCCGGGGTTTTGCGGCGCAAAGCTGTTTTTGTCGGGCATTGAAAGTGGCAGGTAGACAAAGGTATGAATGATTTGAAGTGGTGCTTTCTCCTATTTCTGTAGTGGAATGGCAGTCTAGTAGAAAGAGGTGTTTTATTTCCGATCTTTTTAAATAACGACTGTTTGGATGCAGGTGATGGAATTGACAGGACCAATTATTCGGCAGGGCCACGGTTTTTCTTCCCCCCATTGTTTCCAGGGGAGCATATTTACATAGACACACACACACCATGTAAACAGGACAAGGCTAAGACGTTAATCATGTAGCACCACTACAATGTTATTAAGGACAGTTCTATGTTACTGCAATGATCATACACCAACTGGCCTAATTCTTCAGTTAGAAATAACAGCAGCCATACCAGGGAATAGTTTGAACAATTTGTCAGGCTCTGCAGCAAACACCTTAATAGATGTATCTGTTGTCCACATGTGTGTGTGGTATTTAAACAGAAATAAATAAATACAGTAAGTACAAAAGTCCCAACTGAGTTCATATCTAACATAAACAATCAAAATGTCAAAACTAATATATAGATTACCCGGGAAAAGTAATTACATTTTCAGTTCTTTTAACTGGAATTGCTATTCATTAAGCTAACCAATAGATGGCACTATTACAGGCACTGCGTAATGCTTAAGACTGCATTCATATACAAAGAGGGAAATACCTTATGCTTTAACACAATTCTCTACACTCAAAACATGTTGAAATTAGCATCTTAGAATAAAGTAAAGTACAATGTATAGCTCTTGAGTGTTAACAGTTAATAACATTAATAACTCGCTCATTCACAAACAGAAACATGTTTATCATAGCGCATTTGCACATACAAGAACCAGATGTTATTAGAAGTTAAAGTGCTGGTTATAAACAAATTATTTATTAAAGGCTACAGAAAATAACACACAAATAGAAGATTTAGAATCAAACACTGAACAGAAAGCACCAACAAACATGGAGCCTGTGAGCATACTGTCTGTGCAAGCACAATAAACCCATCTGGACTGGATTTGCCCAGCTCCAACATGAAGGAGGGAATTTTGCACACATATCATTGTGTTTTTATTTATGTATTTTTATTTTATTTGAAGACTAGGGTGCTTTGCTCCCTGCTCGCTTCGCTTGCCAAGCCCCAGGCCTGCGCTACATGCTAGCCTATTTGCAGTTCTGTCGCTTGCATATGGGGATGCGGATGTACAATTTAAATAGAATTTTATTTTCATGGGAATTGTTACATATGCATAATAGAACTATTTTATATTATAGCGAGTAATTAACCATATTAAAAGAGAGTAAAACTTAACAATTTGAAAGTAAATTATGTTTCAAGTTGCATTAGAGTTATTCATTGCATAATATGATTTTATTCTGTTTGGCTTTGAAATTAAAATGCAAATACTTTTTAAATTTACACCTTTACTGTAAAACTTCAGTAAAAACAATTTTTTGAATTCAATTTTCGTCAATATCGCATTGAATTTTGTTTCTGTGTTTGGACTTTGTGACAATGCAAGGTATAACTGCCCGTGATTGAATTTCATTTCATTCTTTCTATTAAATAAAATGACTTTTTCAAATGTTTGGATCTGAGATTTGTTAATTGTCTTCGCAAAATTTATTCTAACGGGAAACTGTTAACATTTTAATAGAAATGGCATATCAAGATTTCCTTGGTTGTGTAATGTTATCTGTGGAAGATGTAATACATTACCTTCCTTGGATACATCCTTCTTTCTACAGTAATTTATTCAGTGAAAGACCGGACAGTGTTAACGGTTGTAGATATTTTTCGGAATATTGTAAGTTGATGTTTTCATCTTCTGCACGATGACCACCAACTGTTTCAGCATAGTCTATTGATACGCATTTACCAATTTGCCGTGTAACCGATTAACATTTTTGGCATTAATTCATTTGACTTCATTGTTTCTCGGTGCTAGGATTGCCTGTATACTTTTTTTCTGTTGATAATCCTTTGTGATGAAATTCTTCAATAAGATTTGAAAATAATACTTCTTCTGTAATTGGCAATGTAAAGTGAGGAAAATGTTAAAATTTATAAGAGGTGAGAGAGCAGAAACTGTGTCTGTTAAAAGCATTCACACGAATGAGAGGTGAGATTACTGTGTACGTGGTTGAATATGGTTGACAGGAAGGCATGACTTGAAAAAATCACATTGCCAAAGTGAATATGGTTGAGACGAGGGCGTGACTTGAAAAAATCTCATGGCCAAAGTCTCATCTAGTAGGACTTGAAAAAATCTCTTCAATAAAGTCTTGTTGCAGGATTTTTTTTATATAATAGAGAGAAAATAACATTTACAATCAAGTCGAACTTACACAACAAATGATTGCATAGTCAAACTAGAAAAGTAAGGAATGAAAAAACATCAAAGTTAAAAAAAGAAAGCAGGAACAAAAAGAGACAACATCCAACAAAACATAATTCAACCTTCACCCATTTTTATTTATTGTCACAATTTACAATAAATTTATTTATTTTTGTATTTACAGTATTTATTTGCTTTACTTTCTCAAAAATATTCTTCTGTGCAGCCCATGAAAGATGTCATTTATAACCTTCTCAATACAAATCTGGGCCAGAATAGCATGCTTAATCTTGTGTGCAGTATTATGTTGCCATGTCTCACTACTTATGTGCAGGCCAGAACAGCAACCACCTGTACCCACCTCTACTAGCCAATGTCTATTCACGGGAGAACAAGCTGGATGACCTCATAGCAAGGATAAAGTTCCAGTGAGATATTTGGGTCTGCAACATGTTTTTTTCTCACAGAGACATGGCTGTCTCTGACAGTACTGGATCAATCAATTTGGCCAACTGAATCTCTCTACATTTAATGTATGGACAGAAAAGAGAAGAACACTTCACTACACTTAGGTAGATGTTAGGTAGAAAGGTTGACCCAAACATTACTGGGGTATCTAAGTGAGCAGAAAAACCCTTGAAACGCTGAGCTACAACTATATTTTTTTTTATTTTTGGATTAATGAATTTCTGCTGATGTTTGTTTTGACTAGGAAGTTTTGATTACATTTTGACTTCCAGTTTTGACTTTTGCCCATTTTTCGACCAACATATTTCCATTTTTCATTCTTTTGAGTCACTATACTGGATACAGCTGACAGTTCTACTACTGAGCTAAATACAGGACTGCAATTATCCAATAGCTGTTCTGCCTTCTAACTTGTGATAGGCTTCCTAAATAGCAAGAAGTGTCTCTGTGTTCTGTGCCACTGCTTACAGACTCTTATCATCTGTAAACAGACTTTCATGAACAGGTGAGATAATTACATTTTAATTGTAACACCACTAGTGATAATTAAATCTAAAGTATGAATATTAGAATGTGAAAATCTCAATGTAATGTTCCAGTGAAACATTTGGGATTGCAACATTTTTTGTCTTAAAGAAACATGGCTGACTCTGACACTGCCAGATCGATTGATTTAACCTGCTGAATCTCTCTCCATTTACTGTCCAGAACAGAGGAGTCTTGCAACTCTAAAGATGGAGGTGTGTGTCTCATGGTTTACAACAAATGATGCCCCAGCAGGAACGCAAGTGTTTTATCGTGCAACTGTTCAGCAGATCTGGAGCTCCTGACGATTAAAAGCAGACCTGTTTATCTTCACCAGGAGTTAACTTTGTTCATTGTTACAGCTGTGTACATTCCACCTTAAGTGGACATTGATACTGCAAAGATGAAACTGCATGAGACACTTAGTCACAACCAGAATGACAAAGCTAGTCTCAAAAAGGTAATGCCAAACTTTTATCAGAACATTACATATTCTACCAGAAGAGCAGAAATCTGGATCACTGGTACACTCTGTTTAAAGACAGCTATAAAGCACAGATGCTGCCTTTTTTGTGGAAATCTGACCATGTTGCCATTTTTCTTTGCCTACATATAAACAAAAGTTAAAGCAAGAAGCTCCTTGTTGCGCATCAGGTCGCATGTTGGACCAACCAATCAGAGTTCATCCTCCAGAACATGTTCAGTGTTACTGACTGGAAAATGTTTTTGCTTTTCATATTTATCTAAAAAGATTGAAACAGTGTCATGTATTTGAAATAGATAGCTCTCTATTTAACCCACTACTCTAAAAGGTAGCTTGCTGATAGTACAAGTATAATCTTACTATGCAGCTAATAACTAGTCTAATCATTTTCTTCTTTTGGCTTCTCCTGTTAGGGGTTGCCACATCTTCCTCTGCATCTTGCTCTGTTACACCCATCACCTGCATGTCCTCTCTCACCACATCCATAAACTATCATGTAGGCCTTTCTCTTTTCCTCTTGACTGGCAGCTCTATCCTTAGCAGCCTTTTCCCAATATCCCTAGCATCTTTCCTCTGCACATGTCCAAACCAACTCAATCTCGCCTCTCTGACATTGTCTCTAACCCGTCCAATCTGAGCTGAACCTCTAATGTACTTGTTCCTAATCATATCCATACTTGTCACACCCAAAGCAAATGATAGCATCTTCAATTTTGCCATCTCCAGCCCTGTCTCCTGTTTTTTGGTCAGTGCCATTGTCTCCAACCCATATAACATAGCTGGTCTCACTACCTGTAAGAGCCATTTTCCTAGTTCTATAAGAATATTTTACTAGATGACAATGCATAATCTATGGGAGGTTCCTATAACCCCCCATAAGTAGAATTGTATTGGTATATTCTTGCCATTTCTAACAGCTTTGAATAAACGTTATTCTTCAGTTAGTGACAGCCTTGCCATGAGTAAGGTGTAAAGGCATACGGTTTTAAACCGTGCTCATGCTTACACACGTGACCTTGCCTGGGCACGTGCTCGTGCCCGCACCTACAGGCTTTTTGAGTGTATAAAGTAAATTGTAAAACAGCACATTTTTAAGTGTTGAATCGTTTGCTTAAGACGTACAGAAGAAGAGATTAAGAACCTTTAAGTATAGAGAGAAGAAGTAAGGAACCTTTAAGTACAGAAGTAACTACATTTTCTCAAGAATAGCTAAGTTTAGAGAAGATACAGTACAGGCCAAAAGTTTGGACACACCTCCTCATTCAATGTGTTTTCTTTATTTTCATGACCATTTACAGCACTCCATCACTCTCCTTCTTGGTAAAATAGCCCTTACATAGCCTGGAGGTGTGTTTGGGGTCATTGTCCTGTTGAAAAATAAATAATCGTCCAACTAACCTGACATATGCACAACACAACTGCTGGTCCCAACCCCATTGATAAAGCAAGAAAGTCCAACCCTGATAAGGCACACCTGTGAAGTGAAAACCATTTCAGGTGACTACCTGTTGAAGCTCATCGAGAGAATGCCAAGAGTGTGCAAAGCAGTAATCAGAGCAAAGGGTGGCTATTTTGAAGAAACTAGAATAGAAAACATGTTTTCAGTTATTTCACCTTTTTTTGTTAAGTACATAACTCCACATGTGTTCATTCATAGTTTTGATGCCTTCAGTCATGAAAATAAAGAAAACACATTGAATGAGGAGGTGTGTCCAAACTTTTGGCCTGTACTGTACATTTTTTCCTCATTTTTTTTTTGCCTTTTTTATTCTGTGTGTGTACCTATCTTTTATTTTATTCTTTTGTGGATTATTTGCTTTTAACTTTCACTAAATATTTTTAAAATGAGCATTTGGACTGAGAAATTTCTTTTGTCACGCGTTTTACCTGTGCTTCGCCTTACGCTTCGGCGGCTACACTACCATCCTGTAGACCTTCCCTTTCACTCTTGCTGATACCCGTCTGTCACAAATTACTCCTGACACTCTTCTCCACCCATTCCACCATTCTCTTCTACAATCTCCATTACTATGTACTGTTGATCCCAAGTATTTAAACTCATCCATCCTTCGCCAAATCTACTCCCTGCTTCCTCACCATTCTAACTACCTCCCTCTCACTTACACACATGTATTCTGTCTTATTCCTACTGACTTTCATTCCTCTCCTCTCTAGACCATATCTCTACCCACACAGGGTTTCTTCAACCTGCTTCCTACTCTCGCTGCAGATCACAATGTCATCAGCAAACATCATAGTCTATGGGGACTCCTGTCTAATCTTGTCTGTCAACCTGTCCATTACCATTGGAAATAAGAAAGGGCTCAGAGCCGATCCCTGATGTAATCCCACCTCCACATTGAATGCATCTGTCACTTCTACCGCAGACCTCACCACTGTCACACTTCCCTCGTACATATCCTATACAACTCTTACATACTTCTCTGCCACTCCCAATGTCCTCATACAATACCACAACTCCTCTTGAGGCACTTTGTCATATGCTTTCTCTAGGTCTACAAAAATGCAGTGCAGCTCCTTCTGGCCTTCTCTATACTTCTCCATCAACACCATCAGAGTAAACATTGCATCTGTGGTGCTCTTTCATTGAATGAAACCATACTGCTACTCACTAATCATTACCTCCTTTCTTAACCTAACTTCCATTACTCTTTCCCATAACTTCATGCTGTGGCTCATCAATTTTATCCCTTTGTAGTTACTTCAGCTCTGCACATCCTCCTTATACTTAAAAATCAGTACCAGTACACTTCTTCTCAACTCCTCAGGCATCCTCTCACTTTCCAAGATTCCATTAAACAATCTGGTTAAAATCTCCACTGCCATCTCTCCTTAACACCTCCATGTTTCCACAAGTATGTCATCTGGACCAGCAGCCTTTCCATTCTTCACCCTCTTCATAGATGTCCTTACTTCCTCCGTGCTAATCTGTTGCACTTCCTAATTCACTATCCCCATATTATCCAACCTTCTCTCTCATTCTCTTCATTCATCAGCCTCTCAAAGTACTCTTTCCATCTGCTCAACACACCCTCCTCGCTTGTGAGTATGTTTCCATCTTTATCCTTTATCATCCTAACCTGCTGCATATCTTTCTCAGCTCGGTCCCTCTGTCTAGCCAATCGGTACAGGTCCTTTTCTCCCTCCTTAGTGCCCAACCTCTCATACATCTCATCATACGCCTTTTCTTTATCCTTTGCCACCTCTCTCTTCACCGTATGTCTTATCTTCTTGTACTCTTGTCTACTTTCTGCTTCTCTCTGACCATCCCACTTCTTCTTTGCCAACCTTTTTCTCTGTATACTCTGCTGTACTTCCCCATTCCACCACTAGGTTTCCTTTTTCTCCTTCCTCTGTCCAGATGTCACACCAAGCACCTTTCTTGCTGTCACCTTTTCTATTTTACTACAGTATATCTGGTAAATCTTCATTGCCACTCAGTGCCTGTCTTACCACCTCTCTGAACTCAACCTTACAGTCTTCCTTTTTCAACTTCTACCACTTGATCCTTGGCTCTGCCCACACTCTCCTCCTCTTCTCGATCTCCAACATCATCCTACAGACCACCATCCTATGCTGCTTAACTACACTTTCCACTGCCACCACTTTGAAGTCATTAATCTTCTTCAGATTTACCCTCCTGCACAGGATATAATCTACCTGTGTGCATCATCCTCCACTCTTGTACGTCACTCTGTGTTCCTCCATCTTCTTAAAATACATATTCACCACAGCCATGTCCATCATTTGCACAAAATCCACAATCACCTGACCTTCTTCATTCCTCTACTTGCCACCATATCTACTTATCACCTCACTCATCTCCTCTGTTCCGTTCACCAACATGTCCAGTGAAATCTGCTCCAATCACCATTCTCTGCCCCTTGGGTTCACTGTCTATTACTTCATCCAACTCACTACGGAAATCATTCTCTATCACACACCCAACTTGTAGGGCATATGCACTAACAACTTTCATCATTACACCTTCATTTTCCAGCTTCATAATCATAACTCTGTCTGACACTCTTTCCACCTCCAAAACATTCCTTCAGAATGAACGCTACCCTATTTCTCCTCCCATCCACAACATGATATAACAATTTGAATCCACCTCCGATGCACCTGGCCTTACTCCACTTCCATTTAGTCTCTTGCTCACACAATATATCAACCTTCCTTCTTTCCATCACATCGGCTCTCACCCCTTATCAGTCATGCTGCCAACATTCAAAGTTCCTACCCTCAGTTCCTCTATGTTTACCTTCCTCCTGTCCTCCTGCCTCCGGATACTTCCCCCCCCCCCCCCACCTCCTTCTTTGGCCAGCAGTAGCCCAATTTCCACCAGCACCCTGTTAGCTAACAGCACTGGTGCTGACCGTTGTTAACCCGGTCCTCAACCATTCCACTATGGAAATCTGTATTGTTGTCCGCATATTGATCTGGCAAAATTTTACATCGTATCCCCTTCCTAACATAACCCTACCCATTTATCCGGGCTTGGGACCAGCACAAAGAAACACATGTGACAATGCGGGTTCTGCTCTTGAACCCGATATGGTCGGTAATATCACTGATAAGCTAGGCAGTGAGACACAATGAAGCAAGGGGATGGTGCAAAAAGTGCAAAGTGCGTTTATTTAAAATAACAAAACCAAACAGTGTCCAAATAAATACTGCAGTGCTTTAACACTAGAATTACCAGAGCCAACAAAAAAACTTGTAGATCTGTCCCATCTTAAATCGCTTCGAACCTCTCCATCAGCGTCTTAATTGTCCTGTAAATGTGTTGATAAGCAGCAAACAGCAAGCAGTCTGCTATCATATCCCCCACCCCGCACAGTTTTCTCAGCTCAAGTCTGTTTACCTGCGTGTCAGTTGCTTGGAGTTGTATAGAGTGAGAAGTCAAGAAAAATCACACCTTTTATAGATACTATATTGTTATTTGGAACACATGCATTTCATGTGTGTTCCGTGTCTACAACAATCTATGTACAGTAAACACATTGTTAAAACAGAAACATTTTAGTTTTAGTAATAATTGACAAAATGTAGACATGACGTGTATAATGTACTAGCAGAATACCCGCGCTTCGCAGCGGAGAAGTAGTGTGTTAAAGAAGTTATGAAAAAGAAAAGGAAATATTTTAAAAATAACGTAACATGATTGTT
>JANRMT010034509.1:19589-33409 GCA_026402145.1 Polypterus bichir lapradei | reverse complement strand
TATATATATATATATATATATATATATACACACACATACATACAATGTTTGGGGTGGGAGCAACTGTTGCTGGGGGTGGCAGAATCTATCAAGGAAGAAAAATGAAAAACATTATTTGTACAAAATCTTAATTTATTTATCCATTCCTAAATAATTAAATGGGCAGGCTATTTCGTATCAGTGCAATACGCCGTTTGTTAAAACAGATGACTCCCGCTCTTACGTGCAAGTCTGCGTGGATATTATGAACTATTGTATCTATTCAAGTTCTATTTAAATTTTAAATAGAAGGAATTTTTATTTAGTCGACCGAAATATCATTGGTAGGAATGGTAAAAACAGACAGGAATATTATTCATGAATAAATCAACTCAAACCTTAAATAACTTATAATATTTTGATCTCCATAAAAATATATCCTGTCTAAATTATACAAGTTAGAAATAAAGTAAACGTTAAAAGAACAAACATTCAAATTTCTTTACTCTTATGTAATTTTATATAAAAAATAAACTTAGATTTTAAATATCCCAAAAGATTTTGCTCTCCATAAAAATATATCCTGTCAAAATTATACAAATTCAAATATAAACATGCTGCATAACAAAACCTGGAAATATAAATAAAATGTGTTCTTTTCAGCAATAACAAATCAAATCATTCAGTTGTCTTTGCTCATATGTCATTTTAGAGCTGGACGCCTGGCATCTTTTTTTGGCAACAAGTTCGTTTGTTTGGTGTGAGGTTCTGTGTTGTGGAGATTCTCAGGATGGACTGCAGGTGCTCATGAGTGAGGCGACTCCTGTGTGCTATTTTGTTAGTCTTCATCACTGAGAAGAGCTTCTCACATAGATATGTGCTACCAAACATGCACAAGGTTCGAGCCGCATGTAGATGGAGCTGGAGCATTTCTGCGGGAATGGAGTGAATAAACTGTGCTGGCCCTGCAGTATTGTACTTTGCCTTCAGTGTGCCATTACACTGCAGCTCAATCACCTCTATCTGAATCTGCACAAGTGCAGTTTCCACATCGACGGCAAATGGGTTGCGAAACAACTCAAAATTCTTTTTTTTGTTCTTCAAAGTCACCAAAGCGCCGTGCAAACTCAGTGCGCAGTGCGCTCAGTTTATCAGCAAAGTGCGTATTTGGGAACATCGTTGTGCCGACTTGGTTCAACATTACTTGGCAACAGGTAAAGTGGGGCATGTTGCACTGGTGCATTTGTGTCTCCAATAAAAGCAGCTTCACTTGAAATCACTTTGTGATTGTGCACGGGTAAAAACGTCTGCTGAAGTGTCAGATTCTTCTTTAATTCTTCTGCTTTCTGTATCTTCTGCATTGCATTCAGGTCTTTCAGGTTATCCTGATGTTTTGTCTCATAGTGCCGTCTTAGATTAAATTCTGTAATTACAGCCACATTAGCTCCACAAATGAGACACACGGGTTTACCGGCAATGTCAGTAAACATATACTCAGCCTCCCATCGGTTTTTAAAGGCTCTATTTTCAGAATCAACTTTTCTCTTCAGCATCGCGTGGGCTAGCTTCACAATAACTTGCAGCATCATAAGCTAGACTTGATTAACGCAGTAAGTGTTCGGCAAGGCAGCTGAAGCGCTGCATTATGGGATCTGTAGTTTATTGTGTTACCAGCGCTTCTCATATACCCGGGCCATTAATAACAATAATACAGTATATAAAATGATCTCGCGGGCCGGATATAATTACACGCCGGGCCGGATGTGGCTCGCGGCCCTTGAGTTTGATACATATGGACTAAATAGAACTTGAAAAGAGATATTTTTTCAAATGTGATCGCGCAATTCAGATTGAGTTGACGCGCACTACAGTACATCGAGCCCGCGTGCTATTGTGGTTTTGCCTGTATGCCTCAATAAGTCACCCTCCCCTCGCACTTACTTTTTTACCGTTCATCTAATGAATACACTGAGTATGGCTTTACCAAAACAATCATTGATGGCGAATAAAGTATCCATTATTCGAGTATGTAGATCGGGGTATATATATACATATATATATATATATACTAGCAAAATACCCGCGCTTCGCAGCGGCGAAGTACTGCCTTAAAATTTTTATTAAGAAGACAAACCTTTTTAAAACTGAGGGAAAATATACCAATAATTATTTGTTAAGGATCTCTTTGTATGCCACGTTGTCAGTTCGGCCCTCCAGTTGTAATATGACCAAGCTGTAGCTGTGCGCTGAGCTTACTCTTGAGCATGCAACGTACAGTTGGCCATGTGAACAGTAATCTTGTTTCAAATCTCACAGCTTGGATTGCTGCTGTCATAATCGGTTTGAGTTTCATGGTTTGTTTCAATTACGACAGTATTTGTAGGACTTGTGTTGAAGAGACATTCGGCATCTGTCAAGCGTTGTAAGTATACAACCAGTTTCATTGATAACTTCACATCCAGCTTTTGAGAGTTTAAACATTTCTAAACATCAAAGTGTCCACTACTGAAATCGTCACCTGTGAAGCTAAGATGTTTAAGAGGCATTGGCGGTTGTCCAAAGGTGTAAAATATTTGGCCATTTCGGTACACTTAAGCATTTCACTCTTCTAGTGCTCCTGTGTAGTATAATTATCTCCTGTACTGTCATCAGTCCACACCTTGAACCTGTCCCAGTCATTCAATACATAAGACACAATGTTCCTCCGGATATTAAGAGTGAGCCTGATATGGCCGTGCAATATGTAACAAAGAGAATGGAAAAGGCAGGTGCCATCTCCGGGCATGGAAACCACTTGGTAAGTGACAGTTCTTTGATCAATGGTGATCACTTCGATAGACATGTTAATTGGGGTACGGTTGGAATGATAAAGGAATTGGGTACCTGAACAATGTAAAGTAAGTCTAAAATACCTACACAATAACTATAATCGTAATAAATGAACAATAAAACAGCGGAGAAGCCGTGGATTAAATAAAAAGGCTGTAGTTATCAGCAGAGAGACGTGAATACATTGGCGAAGCAAGGAAGGGAATGTAGAGACTGGAGCGACAGACGGCCTTATATAGGCAGGCAGCCAACAACGTGGGAGGCGTTGGGATGGGGGACCCAACGCCGCCTCACACGGTGACAGAGCTGCAGGCTATGGACGTATATATGTACGTAAGTAGGATTCAGTTAGCGTTGGGAACCCGTGTACCAAATTTCTTGAAGATGGGCCCATAAGTAACAAAGACCGTTGAAAAGTTCAATATGACGGCCGACAGTGGCATCATATCACCGAAATAAGTACCAAATTTCAGCCTTATACCTACACGGGAAGTTGGAGAATTAGTGACGTTGGAAAGTTCAATATGGCTGCTGACAGTGGCGTCACACCACCGAAATAAGTACGTACATTGGTTTCGGTTAACGCAGAGAAGCCGCCTACCAAGTTTCGTGAAGATGGGGCCATGAATAAGAAAGTTCAAGATGGCGGACGCTGTTGATTGTTATGACCGTTACGCGTAGAATTTCGAAATGAAACCTGCTTAACTTTTGTAAGTAAGCTGTAAGGAATGACCCTGCCCAGTTTCAGCCTTCTACCTACACGGGAAGTTGGAGAATTAGTGATGTTTGGAAAATTCAATATGGCGGCCGACAGTGGCGTCATACCACCGAAATATGTATGTACATCGGTTTTGGTTAACATAGGGAAGCCACCTACCAAATTTCTTGAAGATGGGGTCAGCCTTCTACCTACACGGGAAGTTGGAAAATTAGTGACGTTGGAAAGTTCAATATGGTGGCCGACAGTGGCGTCATACCATCGAAATAAGTAAGTACATCGGTTTCGGTTAGCACAGGGAAGCCGCCTACCAAATTTCGTGAAGATGGGGCCATAAATAAGAAAGTTCAACATGGCGGACGTTGTCGACCGTTATCGACCGTTATGACCGTTACGTGTAGAATTTCGAAATGAAACCTGCTTAACTTTTGTAAGTAAGCTGTAAGGAATGAGCCTGCCAAATTTCAGCCTTCTACATAGATGGGAAGTTGGAGAATTAGTGACATTGGAAAGTTCAATATGGCGGCTGACAGTGGCGTCATACCACCGAAATAAGTATGTACATTGGTTTTGGTTAGCGCAGGGAAGCCACCTACCAAATATCGTGAAGATGGGGCCATGAATAAGAAAGGTCAATATGGCGGACATTGTTGACCGTTACGCGTAGAATTTCGAAATGAAACCTGCTTAACTTTTGTAAGTAAGCTGTAAGGAATGACCCTGCCAAATTTTAGCCTTCTACCTACACGGGAAGGTGGAGAATAAGTGATGTTTGGAAAATTCAATATGGCGGCTGACAGTGGCGTCATACCACCGAAATAAGTACGTACATCGGTTTTGGTTAGCGCAGGGAAGCCACCTACCAAATTTCGTGAAGATGGGGTCAGCCTTCTACCTACACGGGAAGTTGGAAAATTAGTGACGTTGGAAAGTTCAATATGGCGGCCGACAGTGGCGTCATACCATCGAAATAAGTACATACATCGGTTTTGGTTAGCGCAGGGCAGCCGCCTACCAAATTTCGTGAAGATGGTGCCATAAATAAGAAAGTTCAACATGGCGGACGTTGTCGACCGTTATGACCGTTACGTGTAGAATTTCGAAATGAAACCTGCTTAACTTTTGTAAGTGAGCTGTAAGGTATAAGCCTGCCAAATTTCAGCCTTCTATCTACACGGGAAGTTGGAAAATTAGTGATGAGTCAGTCAGTCAGTGAGTGAGTGAGTGAGTGAGTGAGGGCTTTGCCTTTTATTAGTATAGATTTATGAATATCATGTCTCTTATTATATGTTTTCAAAACTGTATTTTCATATTACTTGATATTGTATTATTTTTTTTAACAATTTCTTAGTGATTTCTTGTCAGTACTTCAACTATCCTTTCCCTCTTTTGTTTCCATGTTCTTTGGAAGCTTGTTTAGACCAAATTAATGACATTATGGGCTTCCTCCACGTGAGTAGGAGTTCATTTTTTGAATAGGTAATAATAAGAATAAGGTATATGTTACAGTGGGGGACATCATGATTTTACAGAGGCCTAGGTGGAGCATGGCCAAAAAAAAGGTTGGGAACCACTGGTCTAGTACTACTAAGCATCAAGCCTAGAGGGCAAAAGAGTATACAAAAGATAAGACCACACTGAGGTGAACTTTGAATTTCTTATGTGGTCCAGTGTAGGGCTGAGCTAAGCCACTCCCATGCTGCCATGTGAACATGTGCCTGATTGTCATTCGATTGTGAGCAGTTTGGAAGTTGACTGAAAGCTGTTTTGATTCATACTGGCTGGAAACAAGGCGAAAAGGGTGAGTTAAGTGAAACAAATGAACATGTTCAGTACTTTTAAGGGAAATCAGAAAGGGAGTGTCAGGGAACAGATAGAAGTTTATAACAAGTCAAACCAAAGCTTAAACCAAAAGTTGCAGTTAAAATAAAAAAAAAATCCAAACCATGCTTTACAGGTCTTTGTTAAACTATTTTCAAAGTTCAGACACCTTATTGAGTCTGCTGGCATCTTTTACAGTGGCAATGTGATGACATCACTTACCACGCATTGTCACAACATGCAAGTGATAAATAACTAATATTAATAAATAAAATGACACAGCTCATGAGAAATAATTCACCAATTGGTGATGCCCTTTGAAAAAACTGCCAACAAAACATTGATAAAGACATGTCACAAAAGTATTGATAAAAATGATTAACAATCCAAATATCATTAAATGCACCCCAAAAAAATTAAACAAAATGAAACAATCCAAATTTTAATGGATACCCGATAAAGCTCATTGTTATTGTGAGAGGAGGAAGTTACAGTGGCCAGTCCTTTTTGGTATTTTTGATGAGACACAGTTGTCATGTGCGTGCATATTGGGGACAGCTTAAGGGCTTTGGTGACTGTAATTGCATGTCGCTCCAGGCATTAGTGCTGTGTCCTAATACATTTTCCCTTCCTCCCTCTGCAGACTGAAGGATTGACAGCTATAACACCTCTGAGGTCACTCCTTTTATCCATCTGCCTGGATCCACTTATCATTGCCAGAAGGATTTAAGACTTCACTTTGAATTTCACGTCTGAAAAGAAATTTTCTCAGTTATCGCTTATTTTCTTTTGCATTGATGCATTCCATTTATACGGGGTCACCAGGATGGTGCCCCAGCTCTTTATCATGGTCTGTTGGTTACATGGTATAAATGTTGGGAAAGATGAAGAACAGTGACTTAATGAAGTCTCTGTAGCATTTCAGGTTGATTATTTAGTTGGAAATTAGAGAAGAATGTTCAGCAAAGGGAAAGGAGTCCCCCAAAGTTCTCAGAGGTCTGTGTTTGTGCTATTATTATTCTTTATTTATATTAATGATATTATGTCTGACCAGTAACGGCATACTGCACGATAATGTGCAGTGAATACATTTGAGTTGAGCATTTCTAGTTTTCATACTCGTTTTCTGTCTCTGATTAGCATTCGTTTGCTCAGAGGTTGATGCGCTTGCTACTTCCTGAGCAGCTCTTCTTTTCTCCACCCGGTCTGCTGCTTCTCTTCTTTTGTCGGCATCTTTTCGCATTAAAACTGATTAAGTTAGTTTTTATGTTGCAATTACTTAGTACGTTTTCTTTAATTTTTCACTTGAGCTGGCACTTAAGTGTTCAATCTGCCTCAAGAATGATTAACGAAGGTGATAGGGAATTAGAACGGCGGCCATACGCATGTGCCGCACGGCTGCCCTGTTGTGCGCTGCTGAGAGTTGACTACAATAAAATTAAAATAAAAAGAGCAATAAAAATCATCACCCTGTAAGCGGATAGTAGACGTCACGTAGTGTATGTGTACCAAATTTCAAGTCAATAGGTAAAACAGTTTGCGAGCTACAGGTGATTTAAAATCCTGGACAGACAAACGAACAGCCACAGTAGCGTATTATATAAGAAGATATGGTTAGTAAAGTTAAGAAGGTTTCAAAAAATCAGACGGATAACCAATGTTGTTTGGAAGTAGCAAAAACAATTAAAAAACACATAGTGCAAAGTGAAAACTACTACATGAGTCAAAAGGAAAATTACTTATAAATATAATATGGGTGACTGTTTTATATGAAGAAACCTTTGAGGGCTTATATTGATGCAACATTTTTATTGTCTAAATAACATGCAGCAGTAATTCAAAAGGAAAGTAAAAGCTGGGAATCTGGAACAAATCACTGAGTTATGTATTTGAAGCATACCTTAACAAATCTAAAAACAATGGATAAGATATTGAGACAACTTATTTATTAGCCAGCTAAAAAAATCTTGATGGACTCAACAGTCTCTTATTATTTGTAAAACTTCATATATTTGTATAAAATTTCTGAACTGCATCCTGATCCCTATGTTGGGGTAAAGGGTTTTAATTATTTAATCGTATTAATCACAAATGTTAAACTGACTTTAATTATCTTTCTTTTAGCTTAAAAATGTTAAAACTATTTGAAGACACTAAGGCATTCATAGAAACTATAAGACTCTAAGTCTCTTTATCTTTATTTTTTTACATTAACTTTTGATCTCTTTAATAGCTGCTTGCTTAACCCTCCACAAAAGAGAGAGTGTTGGTAAAGATAGGACTTTTTCTTTTCTTTTTGCTGTTTAAGGGCAGACTATCAAGTTTGTGTTTTAAGAAAGATCAGAATTCTAAACAAGGTATCCATCCATCCATCCATCCATCAATTTTCTGGTGCTTATTCAGGTCTGGGTCATGAGGGCAGCAGTCTAAGTAATGATACCCAGACATCCCCTTTTTCCCACCACCTCCTCCAAGTTCTCTCGGAGAATATCGAGGCATTCCCAGGCTAACCAACAGGTTTAATCTCTCCAGCGTGTCCTGGATCTGCCCCGAGATCCCCTCCCAGTTGGAAATGCCCAAAACACCTCCACAGGGACATGACCAGAAGGCAACATAATTAAATGCCTGAATCACCTCAACTTTATCCTTTCAATGCAGAGGTGCAACGGCGGTATTTTGAGCTCCTCCTGAATGTCTACACTTCTCATCTTATTGCTAAGGTTGAGCCCAAACACTCTAAAGGAGACTCATTTCTGATGATTGTATCCATAATCTAGTTCTTTAGGTCACTCCTTAAAGCTCTCGACCATAGGTGAGGGTTGGAAAGTACATCAACTGGTAAATTGAGAGCTTCACCTTTTGGCTCAACTATCTTTTCACCACGACTCAACAGTACATTGTCTGCATAACAGTCGACGCTGATCCAATCCATCTGTTGATCTCCTGATTCCTTCATCCTTCACTCGTGAACAAGATCCAGAGATAGTTAAAGTTCTCTGCTTGAAGGAGCACCCTACCCCAACCCAGAGAGGGCAGTCCACCATTTTCCTAATGAGAACCATGACTTTGGACTTGAAGTTGATGATCCTCATCCCGACTATTTCAAACTCGGCTGCAAACCACCCACAAAGTACTTGTCTCAGACCAATGAAGCCAACAGGACAACATCATCTGAAAAAAAGCAGACAGGGACAAGTCTTACTTGTTGGTGGCAAGGTGAACCAAGCTTTTGCTCCAGTTGCAACAAGGCCAAATAGCCCAAAACAGCTGGCCCTCTACCCCATATTCTTGAAGCACCTCCCACAGGTGGACACAGTCGTATGACTTTTCCAAGGCCATATAAAATATACAGATTGGTTGGCTTGCTCACCATTTCCCTCCAGAATCCTTGTGAGGGTAAAAAGCTGGTCCAGTATTCTGCACCCAGGACAAAATTTGCGTTGTCCCTCCCGAATCCAAGGCTCGATCAACAGCCAAATCCTCCTTTGTAGAACCCTGGCATAGGCCTTCACAAGGAGGCTAAAGAGTGTGATCCCCCCAAAAATGGGGACCACCAGCCCAGTTTGCCAATCAAGAGATATTCCCCCTGACCTCCACACAATGTTGAAATAAACAATGTAAAATTGTAAATTTTCTAGACTTAACTCATTAACATGTTCTGATATGGTCTGCCAAAATGACATTAGACAGAGGGGGGAAGAGTGTTTCTTCATCATAGCCCTGATAAGCTTTTAAAAAGTCAGCAAAAAGAGGAACAGGAAAGAACAAGGACCAGAAGATCTATGTTGTGAATCAAAGGCAGCAAAAACGCAAATAAAGAGCCACACCAAATGCCACCACATGTTGGGTGTGTTGGCTAGTGCCATTATTGAAGCAGAAACATCCAGATTGTATGGTGTGATTTGCTGCTGTAATAATAAGAGACAAACAAGATAAAATTGTTGAGGCACCTCGAAGATGAACCCTGTATAATTGGGAGGAAAATGCAAAACTTGACTTAAGGGGAAAATACTGGTTATCACTGTAGATTAAGGTCTTTGCAAGCTTGAGTGCATTGAGTGACAGGTTGCTGTGGTCTATTTGAGGTTTCCTCTGCAGAAAGGGTGGATCCAATTCATGAGAGCCAGAAGTGATGTCAAAGGTGCTAACACCATCAGTCTTTAGGTATGTGGCCAAATTGACAGGAGAGGGACTAAGTGGCTCAGGGTGGAATTACCAATAGATGAGCCCTGAAGTTGTCTCCCAATTGCACCTGTATGGTACTGGGTTCATTTGCTTTTGCTTCTTCTTTTTACAATTGTTAAGTCTATAATGAGTGCATAAAAATTTAAACCTACTTTCGTACTTGCTTTATTGTTACATCTTATAACCAGGGGTTTAGAGAATACAGGGAGACACCCGTCAATAAGGGGAAGTGAAGCACAATGGCAGCGTAGTCAAATTGTAGTCCCAGGTACAAATTCATTGCAGCTGCAGGCTGGTTCATCTTCCGGGTTAGAAAAGTGCAAGGACAAGAGTTGGGGTGGAGGACATAAATGTAGGTCTACATAAGAAAGAATCTAGACATGGGAATAAGAGAATTTATATTCTACGATAGAGTCACCCCAAAACCACTCCACAATAAAACATTTAGTAAGAAGTCAGTGGAGAAAATGAAGAAAAAAGTCACAATATATTGAGTGAGTGTCAGCACTCTGGATAAGATGGATTATAGTTAAACTCACAAAGAATAAGAGCCTTATGGAAGTTTTCAAAAAAGAAAAGACTAGGAAAGATATTTAGAGTGTGTAAAAAAAAATCCATCATGCCAAGATGCATTGAGAAGATATAAATCTAGGGATATAAATACCGTAATGCTGGGGCTTTTCAGGTTTTGGTGAAATTCCAGATGTTGTTTTACATAAAATACCTGCAGTAGATGTCCTCTCAGGTGAATCAGGACATTTATGGACTAACAGATTTCATCTTCTCTGATAGGCCAAGGAAACCCGTTTTGTCAGTATTAAAAAAGCAGAGAACCTCTTTTACGGGTTAAAAATCTGTAAATGGAATCCACTTTCTATAATTCAATGGGAAAGCAATATTCCACTGTATATTATCATAAATTAGATACAATCAGATTCTCTTTGCAAAGATCTGTTCAAAATGTTTTCAGAAAAGAACTCATAAATTTCATTTTAAAGCAAACGTGCCAGGCTGTCCTTAACTTTTTTTTATTTTACTTGCTGTTTTGTCATACAAAAAAAACTTTTAGATTAGCTTTATTCATTTTGTTAGATAGTGGTTAAATTCCTTTTGAATTGCTTTTGAAGTGTATTTTATTCTCATTTGTTTGATTCAGTTGTCTGTTAAAATGTTTTGCTTTCAAATTTAAAAAAAAAATTATAGACATTAAAATGGAATCAGGCAGCTTTTCCCAGTGAGACTGTAAACTTTCAATTGAGGACACTGCCAGAAAATGGGTGCTAATTCATTTAGCACAGAAAATGAAGAGAATTGCAGCGCAATTTGGGAACAAAGTGTTCATCCTGCTCAAGACTGGAACAGATGAGATACCTGAGTAAACACAGTAGACAGACTATTCTTATTTTTAAATAAGAACAGTCTGTCTACTGTGTTTACTATTATCTAACATATTACTGATCAACATGGTGGTGCAGTACTTAACGATGTTGTCTCACAGATTCTTGGCCTGGCTACTAGCTTGGTAGAGTTTTCACATTCTGTCTATGGGTATGTGAGTTTTCTTTGGGTTCTGTGGTTTCCTCTAATGACCCATGACATGCGTTTTGGTTGATCAGTGAGTATAAAATTTCTACATATTTGGGAGTGTACGTTTATGAACTCCGACCATGGCTTCCTCAAAATAATGCTTCCAGTATTATCTCCAGCCCCATCATGGCCTTTCATTGAGATAAGCTGGTGTAAAACATTATTCATCTTTACCCATTTAGTCTCACCTTGAAGCTTCAGAAGCAAAGCAGGAACCAACCTTGAACCCTGACCAGGCTATTTCACTCCACACTCATTCACAGCTGACCACTTGAGGTTTACCAGCTGATCTTTGCTTTCTAAGAGAGAAATACAACTTTTGTGAGACTGTCAGATGACATGTCTGCCTAAAATCAAACTGCCACCCTAGAGGTAATCTGTGGTCCATAAAAGTAGAAATGTATTTACCAACCTGAATAGATGGCACATACAAAACCATAGCCTTTTTTTTCTTACTACATAATAAAAGTTGGGTTAGGAACAACAATGACTTTATTTCTGCTAATGTACTTGAGTGATGTCACTTGAAAAGCATTCAGAAAGTTGAAAGAGCTTAATTCATTATTTTCAGCAAAATCTTACATGGTTGCCATTGGAGTATCATACCAGGTAACCAGATAACTGAAATCTTCAGAACAGATGTTCCAAAGGAAAAAACAAAGCCCATAACCACCCCAATGGACCCCAGCTACATTAAATGTATTAATAACATACAGAGGGAAAAAATGAGCACAAAACAATAATGAAGGCAGGCATTGAGTTGTTTTTCGTTTAATTTTTCAGAATTAGAATCATCTGCTGGGCTAACTTATGAAGTGCTAAGTCAGAAGATTTTTTTCACTACTTTAGAACAGAACGTTGGCTAATGGACTGAAACATGACCAGAATGCATTATGTCTGTCATCACAATCCGTGAGTACTAAGTCTTGCAGCTTCTATTTATTAGGAGAAGAGAATTAAAATTTTGGGAGTCCATGGAAACCCATAGGTGGTGTGTTGTGGTGATGAACGACTTGACCCTTGTGCTCGCCTTTATGTTGACTGAAACCTATACCTCAGGAAAAAATGCCCACTTTCAAACACACACATCTGGTAAAAAATGTGGAATTTCCTTTCCCTATTTGTCTTGATCCAGAGGCAGGATCAAACACATTGACGAGTTTAAAATTCGAAAAAAATAAACTTGAGGCTTTGTAAAAGGGCTCTATTCATCTTACTGACATACCAGCAGAGATATTGTTAAAATTTTTTTTTTTTTGTTTCATTTCCCTTCCAGTTTGGAAGGGTGCATTCATAGTTGAAATATATGAGGAACTTTTTGATGAATGCATGCCAGGTAGCATTTTTGAACAGACTGGGGCTTTATACAGTGTTGCGATCACATTACTTGCTATACCAGCAGAGCCTCGTAATGCACTGAAAAGGGTCCAAATGGCTTTTTCATATGGAGAAAAATCAGTCTTCTAAATGATTCACATCTGAAACATGTGGAGAAAGTCTCCCTTAAAATCCCAGAGCAAGGCCAGCATTAAACCACAACACTGCAGGCTTTACCTGCCAGATCGGATTACGCGCCAGGAGCCTTGAAGAAAGCAGAGGGCTTTGATTTATATCTGTCTGCAACATTAAATTGTTGGTTGATTAAGCTATGTTACACCACCAAACAAAAGCTGTATTTTAGTCTTGTTTCAATCACTTATTTAACGAGCTCTGTACTTCAAAACACTGCCTGTATAAATAACCCAGACATTCATTTTTCTGAAATCACTATCTAGAAATGGTTTGTGAGTAGCTGGAGCCTATCCTGGCCACTAACACCAGTCCATTGCAGGGAACACACACTCATGGTCATTCTTGATGGGCCAATTTAGAGTCACCAATAATTCTCTCATACGGGAAACCTGGAGTAGCCAGAGAAAGCCCACATAATCACACAGAGAATACACAAACTCTACTTCAACAGAGTTTGGGCCAGGATTGTAATTGAAGTCTCAAATATGCATTTGAATTGCTGGTTATAAATGAATGTTATACATCAAGGGGTGGCCTCCCAGGCAACGTTAATGGCCTATTTGTGCCCAACTCTGACAAAATGGGCTATACATCTAAGAAATTCTGCAATGGAATAAGCTGATTGAGAAAAGACAGTATATGGGATAACTGATAAGGACAAGGGATACATACATGCATTGTCATGCATGTGTGCCACAGGACTCTTCAACTGTTTCAGCCAAGGTAAGCAGTTCCACATCTGGGCAAGAGGAGGAGTTGAAGGTCTCCTCTCCTTTTTCTACAGCCCAGAAAAAATGCACATTGGAAGTAACCAATCCCGGTAGTAAGGTACAAAGGAAGTCCTGGTCCTTCCAGGACCCAGGAACATGAAAAGCGGAAACCTGAGAAGGTGGCATCATCTTGAAAAGACAATGGATTAGAGAGGAGCTCAGATGAGCAATTACGTACATTTATGTATGTTATTTTGATAACTTTTTAGTTTTTTTCAGTCTGTGTTATTTTATTGTCAGGACTGTTTATGTTGTCATTTTCCCCGTTTTTTTTAGTTTAGAAGTAAATGGGGTTACAAGAGTGGTATCCCAAATTTTTGTGTTGTCTCGCCAGCTTACTGGTCACAGCGTATATACTGTACATAAAGCAACAGGGAAACAACCAGCTATATTTACTTTAGAGTATGCATTAAATACAT
>JANRMT010034509.1:0-10742 GCA_026402145.1 Polypterus bichir lapradei | reverse complement strand
AGCGATTTAAGGTGGGACGGAATTACGAGTTTTTTCGTAGGCTCTGGTAATTCTAGTGTTAATTGAACAACTTCAGGGCGGCACGGTGGCGCAGTGGTAGTGCTGCTGCCTCACAGTAAGGAGACCTGGGTTTGCTTCCCGGGTCCTCCCTGCGTGGAGTTTACACGTTCTCCCCATGTCTACGTGGTTTCCTCCAGGTGCTCCGGTTTCCTCCCATAGTCCAAAGACATGCAGGTGAGGTGAATTTGCGATCCTAAATTGTCCCTAGTGCCTGCTTGGTGTGTGTGTGTGTGTGTGTCCTGTGGTGGGCTGGTGCACTGCCCAGGATTTGTTCCTGCCTTGTGCCCAGTGCTGGCTGGGATTGGCTCCAGCAGACCCCCTTGAACCTCCTGTGTTAGGATATAGCAGGTTGGAAAATGACTGACCGACTGAACAACTTCAAAATTCATTTTGTTGAAATTATTAATTTTTTAATTATCCACTTTCTCATAGTGACAGTGAATTAATCATGTAAAATACAACCAGAGTACAACTATGCAGCATGTGTTCAGCTATTAGGGTGCTTTTAAAGACATTTTCTCATTAACAATTAAGGAAACGTTGCCATATTGTTTGGTTGCAAGGTTAAATATTCCTTAAAAAATACTTTGTTTGGGTGTATTGTATTGATGTCTTTTGTTCAATATCGTTCACCCATCTCTACATGTTTAGACCCATTGTATCCAGTGCAGGGCTATCGATGGTCAGGGATTGTCTTGTTAGGATATGGTGGGAGGCAGGTGACCGCTGTCAATGAGATGTCAGTCCATTTCAAGGCACACACATGTACATACCTGCACGCATGGATACAGGGTCATATTCATCATCAACAATTTATCTACATAACATATCATCTGGATGTGGAAGGGAACTCAGAAAAAAAAGAACAGTCAACATTAGCACATTAAAAAATTGTGACGAGAACAGGCCACTGAGCCCAACAAGCTTGTCCATCCTATTCACCTAGATCATCCAAAATAACATCAAGTCAAGATCTGAAGGTCCCTAAAGTCATACACTCCAGCACACTACTTTGTAATTTATTCCATGGTTCTTTGCAAGAAGAAACAATTTCCAACATTTATACGAAGTATACCTTTTTTCCAACCTTGTCCCTGGTGTTCTTGTTGCAGAATTTATTTTAAAGTAACAGCTGGGATTCACTATACTAATTCTTTCCATATTTTAAACACTTCAATCATGTCACCTGTTAATCTCTATTTGCCTAAACTGAAAAGGTTCAACTCCTTCAAACTCTTCTTGTAACTCCTACCCTCTAGTGCTAGAATCAGCCTAGCCACTCTTCTTTGGTCTTTCTCTATCACTGCTATGTCTTTTTTGTAATATGGAGATGAAAACTGAACACAATACTCTAGGCGAGGGCCTCTCTAACACATTATATAACTTAACCACTCTTGACTTGCGCTCCACACATTGTGATTTAGAACCTAACATTCTATTAGCTTTCTTGATCGTGTCTGTACACTGTGTGGATATAGATAGTGATGAGTCCACTCGGACTCCTAGGTCCTTTTCACCAGGTATACTTTCAAGTTTCTGACTTCCAACAGTGTATTCAAAACTAACATTTTTACATTGTGACTGAGATAGAGACCCATAGCAACAAAAAAGGAAAGCTAGGGCACCAGCTGGGTGCTTTAAAATATCCATAAAATGAAAGAAAAAATAGTGCCCCTTTGGATAACTGAAAACTTGTCAATTATAGATTCTTGTGATCCAGTAGAGGCATCATTGGGAGTGCCGTCCTTGGCGAACTCTATAAAAAAAAAAAAAAAATCATAACAGCAAATTCTGATTCCTTTCCTCTTAAACAGTTGCTTACATAGCAGAGCTGGTCAATCCATTATGTGACATCGGTGGCCACCTAGGGTGCCGTCATCTGAGGAGTGGCATTTATGAATGTTAAGGGGCGTGCGCTCCACACAGTAAGAGGGACCAACATCGTTGAACTTTGATGTTACTGAGTGGGTGTGGTTACCCACTGGGCTCTGTTTATGAAAGTAAAATCACGCACAATCCATACACCAAGTGGTTCACGCTCCTTAAAATCTGTGGCATATGCACAAAGAGTTTAGCACTCTGTACACCGAGGGGGACAACAGGTAATCAAAGTTAAAAATACTGACTACCCACTATGGACAATGAGGAGCGACAACCATCCGCCATTCATAATTGCTGTCCCTCAGATGACAGCACCCTTGGTGACCACCTTATGCCACCCAATAGATTGTCTGGCTTTGTTGTGTTTGCAGCTGTTTAAGAGTAAAAGAATTAATTAAGGTTTATAAATCTTAACAAGGGACAGACCCAAAAGTAAGTAGCAATATTCATGAAATCACCTAAAATAAAACCTGTAGCCACTGCTGTCCTCTACGAGCTGAGTGTGATACTCCTAGGGCTCCTCATGATTCACAGTCCTTAATTTCTTCTTTTTTTTCTCAAACAGCAGTCAATTAACAAATGAGATGCAAATAACAAATAGACCATCAGCCAACCAGCTGACTGTCCACCAGTCATAATTAAAAGTAGTGGATTCAGAAAGTATTCAAGCACCTTCACTTGCTGTACACTTTATTGTGTTGTAGATTTAAATTAAAATTGATACATTTGTCATTCTTAGCCATCAATCCACACTCAATAATCTGTAGTGACTAAGTGAAAACATGGGCTTTCCTGGTGGTCTCCCCGCTGTCTCCTCGCTTTTGTTTTTTCTCAATGTTCAGAAGCCTGCCTCATTAGTAGACAATGACACTATGCTGTCACCTAAGAGAAGGACAACCACTTCTTTAGGAAAATGAGAACTTTGACAGTGTTTTTCCATCATTTCTTTTGCATGCATCTTAGATATTGTTGGTGTCCAAATGTGTGCTTATGTATACCTTTGGTCATATTTAGTAATTCATGATGTCATGTTTACTTCATATTACTTTTCAGAACTTAATTTCATCCCACAGTAGGATCAAAATTTCAGCTTACAATGAAAACATTTTCAATTTAATTAACAATTCACTTACGATCCTCTCTTGTATTCAGCTTTGGATTTAAAACTTGCTTGTATGTTATGTAAAGTTGTCCATTAATCCTTATGATTCATTGTTTTTGGGAAACACAACCCTGTTTGAACATCAGATGCAAAAAAAAACTGAAGTACTAAGAAATGCTGATTTTTGCTCCTGTCCACAAAACATCTGAATGAGCTACTTCACAAAATGAAAGTCCATAATTTTAAAAATGTGTCATCTGGCCAAATGTGAAACTCAACCAAGACATGAAATTGTTTTGACAGCTTACACTGGCTTCTAATCAAGAAATTGGTCAGAATAAAAACTGTGGCCGTCTAGGAATGGAGTTTGACACCACAGAGTTAAGTGATTAATAGTGTGGAAATTAAAAAATATATTGTGGGTGCAATCCTGCCTGGTATGCGATATCATCTTGGAGGTTTTAGACACCTACTGTTCATGGCTATAATGATGATGGAGTAATGGAAAGAAAGATTTTTTTTTCTTTTAAAATAACAAGCACACAGTTGAAAGGTGACTGCAATATTAAACCATCACAAGGGAAGCCCCCAATTCTATCTGAGTTGTGAAATGCTTACTTTATGAGTGCCCTAGACTTACTTACCTACTTACCGTCTTGTCTATTTAGCAGCTCCACTACATCCTCTATTACTCCATTCTTGAAACTGACAGTGACCAATTATAAATTCTTAATGGCCAGTTATAACTTATAGTTCATTCTGTCCCCTAAAACAATCTTCCTGTCACATGAAATGACTTTGCTATTGTTAGTGGTAATGGATGGTATCACTAAAAAAATATGGCTGCATCCATAAAACAAAGCCCAAAGACGCAACACCCACAGAAAAGTTCATCCACAAAATTGTGCCACAAAATATCATAAAAGTAATGACATAATGTAACAGTAAGAAATACAGATTTAAATAGTCCATTATGGTTGTAAATGGTTCTAAATAGTAAAAACATTTTCATCCATTAAACTGACATAGATTGATGTAATTGTGATTCCCTTTGTGCTAGAATTAACCAATAAGAAACAGAGAATCATGGGAAGAAACAACTGTTTCCAGTTGGCCTGTGTTTCTTACAGTTAGTTTTGACATGGAGACAGAAAAAAAGTAAAACTAAAAATGAATATTCAGGGAGGACTTACAGAAAGGTGGTCCATACAAGAGAGTTTCAAACACTGGTGTGGCAAAGGTGGAAGAGGGGCAACCTTCATTTTTCCATACAGATCAACTAATACTCAGAACTAACCCTAACCCTAACCCTATACATTCACTGAACATCTGTCTGCTCTTTACTGAATACTCAGCCTAATATTTTGTGCTGTAAGCGGCTCCTCATCTTTAAAAGTACTACTGTGCACCAATTAAAAAATGTATTTCCACCTTAAAATGATTTGATTAATAAGATTCCACAAGTGCAATATGCACAGATTTCAATAAAAGAGTACAGAGATCTTTGCTTGAGCTGTTCTTTACCAAATAGTGTGAGGTCATTTGGAGTCAGAGTGGGTGCAGAGAGTACCAATCCGCAAACTTGTAATGGTTGTCATGTCTCTTTGTACCATTCATTGTTTTAGTAAATAGTTAATAGTCTGATTATATAATGGGAGCCTTAAGAGTCCAAGTAGGTAATGGAAGCCTGTGGACTGCCTTGACAAGGGCACCTGTCTTTGAGAGTCAATAAGAACTAAAAGTGGGATGGCCCGGCCATGCCTTAAAGGGTTAAAAAGCAGTTTAAAGAGTTAAAAGAAAAGGATCTTGCTAGAGAGAAGGTTAATTAAGTCATTTGAATTTGGCAAAACTACACCACCTACACGAATCCATCAGGTGAACCCGGGTTCATTTGTACAAAAGGCAAGAGGAAATAGAGGATTTCTTTTCTTTTTGATGGTGAAATTTGGGCTTGAGACAATAAATGATAATTTTCTGGGACTTGAGGCATGGCTCTGCGAATCCCTTGCACTAAGCAACAGTCATGCACAAAACATTGATATATTTAAACAATATTTTTTAACTTAGGGTAAATTCACTGTTATAATTGTGATTAATGTATTGTTTTTTTTGTTAAGTGAGTTCTATTGTAAGTTGTGTGGGGGATGTGCTGTAGTACGGGATTTTGTAAATATGGTAGTTGATTATATTGTTGTGTGTATTTTCAGTATTTATAACAATGTTCTATCTGTTGGTGTCTTCTGAACTTGTTGTTGTAGCTAGTAAGAAAGTAGCGTTGGTCACTCATGTTTCCGTATTTATTTTTTTTTTATTTATTTTTTCTGCTGCTCTGGGAATTGATAGGGTATATTGTATTCCCGCCTGGTCGTACTTGAGGAGTTGAGGAGTGGAATAAACTAAGCTGCAAAACCAGTTGTATCAGGTTTGCAGCCAATGATTGCTGCTGACATTTAATATAATAATGGGGTCCTATGAAATGCTGCACTGTTCTGTCTTCTCAGCTAATAACAGGACACTATAATTACATTGAAAACAAAATCAAAAAAGAAATACAAAATTGATGCACGTGTGCAGGCAGTTCCTGGATGACAAAGGCACTGATGCCATTGACTGGCCTGCGCAGACCTGAATCCAACTGAGAACATTATGTATCAGTGAGTCCGATGCTGCCAAGTAGCGGCACAGACTGTCCAGGAGATTACTGATGCCCTGATCCAGGTCCAGGAGGGCACCATCCACACTCTGGCCCCATGTACCCAGACATAAACTGCCTACACACTCTGGCCCCATGTACCCAGACATTGTCCTGCTCCAGGAGGATCTCAGGGCCCTCTGCACCAGAATAAGTTCTGATGATCACTTTTAAGATTTCATCCCAGTACCTAACAGCAGTCATGATACCGTTGCTTGGTATCCTGGAGGTCTGTGTGACCCTCCAAGGATATGCCCTCCTAGACCATCACCATCACTGACCAGCTGCCAAACCGGTCTTGCTCAATGATGTTGCAGGCTGTATAAAGTTCACCATGGCATCTTCAGAGTCTTTCACATCTGTCACATACCTGTATACTCAAGGTGAACACACTCTCATCTGCTAAGAGAACGGGGTGCCAATGGCAGAGCTGCCAATTGTGTATTCTCTGGTGAATGCCAATCGAGGGGCACTCTGATGAGCTGTGAGCACAAGTGCCACTAGTGGATGTTGGGCCCTAATGCCACCCTCATGGAGTTTGTTCTCCAGCTGGAGGTTATTTTGTAGTGGTCTGGCAGTGCTCCTTCTGTTCCTCCTCACACAATGGAGAAGATATCGATCCTTCTGCTGGGTTGATGACCTTCTACGACCTGTCCAGCACTCTTCATATGACAGCCCATCTCCTGGTATCTCCTCCATGCTCTTAACACTGTGCTGAGAGACAAAGCAAAACATTTTGCAATGGCACTTATAGATGTGCCATCCTGGAGGAGCTGGACTACCTATGCAACCTGAATTGGCTACAGGTGCCACCTTATACTACCAGTAGTGACAAGGACACTAGCAATGCAAATGCAAATCTAAAGAAGAATCAGTCAGGAAGCATAAGGAGCGAGCAATTGCCTGTAGCCACCACCAGCAAAACTATTCCCTTTTTGGTGGGTATCTTGCTGTTGCCTCTCCAGTGCACTTCTTGTCACTTTTATTTCAAAGCTGGTGAAGCTGAGTCACAATTGCTTATGCTTTCTAACTGGAACGATTGATATTCTTGAAGCCTAACTGACTTGGTATTATACTGTGATGATTAAGTGTTCCCTTAATTTTTTGAGCAGTGTATTTTACAAACCCCATGTTTGTCATACTGGGAGGATCAGTATCTTAAGCTTAGTTATTAGATTTTGGTATGATGTATACCACTGATGTTATATTAATAACAATATTTCCCATTGTTCTTATCTTAAGTCGTTCTAGTGGTTTATTATTAGAAAGGTTTCCTGACTGCTCCTTTGTTTTCTTCATTGTGGTGTGCTCTTAACAATGTTCTGAAAAATAATTTTGAAATAATGTGTATGGCATTAACTTCATTTATAAAATGTTTACACAGTTAGGTTCTGAAGCTCAGAACACAGTTCACACTAACTTTTGTGTTTTTTTTTTCTTTTTAATTCTTCCTTTCTTTTTGTGTTATTGTGTTATTTTGTTTGCTGGAGCATTCTCACTGTCTCCCTGGACCAAGACTTGTGAGTTAGCATGGGTTAGGTTTACGTAAATAATGCTCGGTTATTTTACCACTATTTCAGCGATTTACTTGATATTATGTGTGTTTATTTGTTCATTAACACGACTATTTTTTGTATTAACTTTCTGGGGCACTGACATTTTAGAGTTTTGATTCACTATGATGATTTGTGGTTGCTAGGTGTGTGATGCACGTCTCTTGTCAACCATAACATCATTACAAGCATGTTATAAAAGATGGGCTATCATATGAACCAGCATCTGAAATATGAAGCGTTGATAAAATAAGCAGACACATGCTGTGAAAAGAATTGTGATTCCAGCTGGGAAACCATGTTTAATCACCAAGCTGGTGAAGACAAAAATGAAAGTTGGCTATTCTCATGTTCAAAAGAATAACTGTTATAGGAGAGATGTTTTTTTCCTTTAGGTGAGCAGCTGTTCAAATGATTTCCTCTTCCATCAACAGCACTCTTTAATCTTCCTGGCCATAAGGGGAAGAGCCGGAGGTGGACCACAAGAAATGTCAGGTTTCTTCTTTTGTGCTGTGTTCCTCCATCCTATTAATGGAAATTAAGTTTCCCTAAGTGTTTTACACTTCTTTTCTTCGTTTGGTGTGCCCTTAAATTGGTCCTGGTAAAAGGCTTGGCATACCACTGTGTGTGACTATGTATAAAGATAAGACTTTAAAGGAAACAAATCTGGAGTGGTCTCCCCTAGACTTTCTTGTATACTCAGATATGGGGATGGATATTTGAGGAGTAAAACGCAAGACAATGATTATATTTTTATTTTATGTACATTAAAGAACCATCAAGAACAAAACAAATCAAATTAATAATATATTGAACAATTATTACAAAAGTAAAGTTGAATAAATCAGACCCTGCAGCTGCATGAATTAAAAAGTACTACTTTTGGTTAGTGGAAATAGCTTAAAAGTTGATAGAAATCTTCATTTTATACCTAATACTTGTATGCAAAATTTGGTTGACCAAAGTGAAAGCGTACTCAGATTATCGTGTTTACATACACAAACACACAGACAGACAGACACACAGACATAATTCCAAAATGGTATTTTCGGACTCGGAGGACTAAACGTCGAAATTCATCAGTCTCGAAATCAAATTTTGGGACAATTACTATACTTTCCCTATACTTTGTATATGAGAAAATAATAAAAAATAAACTTTATTGTTTACCTTTCATATTAGGAAAATTCTGATTTTCTTTTGACTGTGAGTTTAGTTCAGTCTTCAAAACTTGATGACTGATCTCTTTTTTTAACCATATTTTAATCTTGGCTACATTTGACTACCTTTAGAGATCATATAATATCACCGTGGCATTTTCCCCTATAAAAGGAAGATCTGAGGGCATGGTCCAGCTCATCTGATCTTTCTTTTCACATGTCAGTGTTTTTTCTTATAGGAAACGTTATCAACAAGTACACTCTCTTTTAGTTATCTTGAATCAAAAAAGAGGATCCTTCTGTAGTGTCCCTCTCTGTTCAAATTCTGACCAATAACATCCCTGCCTGAGTTTGAAGAGCTTTCCAGTGGTGAAACATAGTGAAGAACATGGATTGAAGAAATCAAAAGAGACGGAGGACTACATTTTTACATGCCATGGCAGCACTTAAGTTTGTGGCTTGCACATTACATCCGATGATTACATAAAGTTTTCACTCTGCCTTAAGGTTAATGGTGTGCCTTTTATGTGGAAAAACATTAGTGTTGCACCTGCTCCTGCTCAGTATACTGTACAAATTAAGACAACATTAATGTGATACTTTTTTTTTCTTTCTAAAAATATATACTATAATTTTAAATGCTGTATGTCTGTATTTTATATAAGTTCAACCATCCATTACCAAACCTGCTATATTCTAACTACAGGGTCACAGGGGTCTGCTGGAGCCAATCCCAGCCAACACAGGGCACAAGGCAGGAAACAAACCCTGGGCAGGGTGCCAGCCCACCGCAGTTTATATAAGTTAATAACTCATATACAGCAAAAATAAAAAACCTTTGAAAACAAAATGAAATAATTGTTTGCTAGGTAAACATAGATCAAATATGGTTATTTGATAAGATTACAGCTGATTTATCTTGAAATGGAGTGAGTGAACATTAACTAAAGACAATTTAAATTATAATTAAAAAGGAATTCCTTCATTAGAATGTTATAGCCTTTGTCCAGTTGTAGCACTGCTACTTAAATTTCCTGCAGCACCCAGCAACCCCGGTAGTATTTCACCATCGGGCCGCTTCACTGTGGGTGGGGTTGCTGGGAATTAGGTGCCGTCTTTAAAAACAGCCAAAAAGACGCCAAGGGAATTGGGACCAACTGTCTATAGTTGTTTCTCTAATGCATCACACACCATAGGATTACAGTTTCTTCTGGATGTATGTGCTGTCATGTGCCTGCTTGTCCATGTGATTTTGTCTTGGTTGGATACATCTTCATCTGTGTAGTGCTCCCAGTCACGCCAAATATTCACACTATACCTGGAACCTGGTAGAACAAAACATCCATTCAGAGGGCAGTTCACATGGTTTTTCATTCCACACATCGTCATCTGCACCTGCTGTACTGGACTGTGCTGGATAGCTGTATAGATATATATATATATATCTATACTAATAAAAGGCAAAGCCCTCACTGACTGACTGACTGACTCACTCACTCACTCACTCACTCACTGACTCATCACTAATTCTCCAACTTCCCATGTAGGTAGAAAGCTGAAATTTGGCAGGCTTATTCCTTACAGCTTACTTACAAAAGTTAAGCAGGTTTCATTTCGAAATTCTACACGTAACGGTCATAACGGTCGACAACGTCCGCCATGTTGAACTTTCTTATTTATGGCCCCATCTTCACGAAATTTGGTAGGCGGCTTCCCTGCACTAACTGAAACCGATGTACTTACTTATTTCGATGGTATGACGCCACTGTCGGCCGCCATATTGAACTTTCCAGCGTCACCAATTTTCCAACTTCCCGTGTAGGTAGAAGGCTGACCCCATCTTCACAAAATTTGGTAGGTGGCTTCCCTGCGCTAACCAAAACCGATGTACGTACTTATTTCGGTGGTATGACGCCACTGTCGGCCGCCATATTGAACTTTTCAACAGTCTTTGTTACTTATGGGCCCATCTTCAAGAAATTTGGTACACGGGTTCCCAACGCTAACTGAATCCTACTTACGTACATATATGCGTCCATAGCCTGCAGCTCGGTCACCATGTGAGGTGGCGTTGGGTCCCCCATCCCAACGCCTCCCACGTTGTTGGCTGTCTGCCTATATAAGACCGTCTGTCGCTCTGATCTCTACATTCCCTTCCTTGCTTCGCCACGGGATTCATGTCTCCCTACTGATAACTACAGCCTTTTTGTTTAATCCACGGCTTCTCCGCTGTTTTATTGTTTGTTTATTACAATTATAGTTATTGTATAGGTATTTTAGACTTACTTTACATT
>JANRMT010034467.1:0-11347 GCA_026402145.1 Polypterus bichir lapradei | reverse complement strand
TATATATATATATATATATGTGACAGCAACACTCATCACTCACAACAGTGACAAAACAATTACATTGACAATCATGTTACGTTATTTTCAAAATGTTTCATTTTCTTTTTCATTACTTCTTTAACACACTACTTCTCCGCTGCGAAGCGCGGGTATTTTGCTAGTACCATTATATAATGGAAAATGTCCTTTTGAAATTGAATAAAATAGATAATATAACTATAAACTTAAGATCATTTTTTATAGTTAAACAAAATCATGTTCTGGATATTTTTCCAAATAATTAAAAAATATAACTTTCAATTAGTAAATGGCCTGATGAGGATCATTGTGAAGGAATATTGTCCAACTTTGGGATGAGATGCATTCCCCATTTTGTAACAGAAGTTCATTTGTTAAAGGAATACTCCACCCACAAATGATATATTTTATGTGTTACAGTACTTACCCTATGACGTTTGTAGTGATAGTCAAGTAAAAATTTTAATTGTATGTCTTCATGGAGAATAGAGCTAACATTTCTGAAAGAATGGGCATCTATGGAGACCAACGAAGGACAACAACAAATAATATCAAAAACAACCATGAAAAAATCTCAAGCTACCCATTTCTAATAATTCATATGTCAACTCATCCAGTCATATGCTCACAACATGCAAAATGCATGCATTTTTGGTAAAGTATTGTTAAATGAATCCTTCTAGAAAATCATTGTAGTTCAAGAACAGAAAATGTATGCAAATAAGATTGCACTTTGAATTGATGATCCGCCTCTCCCCCGTTATTCATTGGTCAAGAGGCACTCCCCCTAACTCATTGGTTATGAGCCCTGTCTCCCTCATTCATTGGTCAAAGTTCCTCTAAGTCAAAAGAACGATCTCATTAGAATTCAATATTGATTTTGCATTACTATAATTTTACATATGTATTTATTTAACAGTGTTTTATAAAAAATATACATGACTTGATGTGTGGATTATGTGAAATGAATAACTCTAGATTTATTTCATTGAAATTTTTTATATTGTTTTTGTTGTTTTTTGATATTGTATTGTTGAAATATTTGATATTGTCCTACATTGCTTTCCATAGATATTCATTCTATCAAAAAAGTTGTTATCACCATTCTCTAGAGAGACATGAGATTTAAAATGCGTCTCTGCCATCACTACACACCACAGAGTACGTACTGTAGTAAGTAACATCACAGAAACATCACTTTTGGATGGAGTATTCCTGTAACAAAAGGAGTGTAGCTGCTTAAAGCTGTCATTCTCAAGATCAGTCCTGGGGGGCTACTGTGGCTGTAGGTTTTTGTGCCAGCCATCTTCTGCTTTCAATTTTGACTGTTACGTTAACCAAGGAAGATATTCTTTCCCAGTTTTTTTGTTTTGATATCAGCCAAGAAATTGCAAAACTGGGTTTACTAAACTGTTATTGTAATGTTTGTTTATATATTTATTAAAATTTAAGATTCTTCTTATCATACATTTCATTCTGTTTCTTCAGATGATGCAGTTATTTATGCCATTATTTTCTAATGAGTACATTGGTAGGTGTGACATTGAAGTAACAACAGCCTTTCAGCCTGGTGTCATTTACTCACTTGTCTACTCTGCTCATCATTACAGAGTCATTGTTGTAATTGTCATTATTAGGATACAATTAAGGGAGTAAACTCCATACAGAAAAGGTGTGTTAATAGGAAAAATACAAAATTCAGTTAAGCATTTTAAAGTTATTTTAAAAATACAAACATTTCTGTAGCTCTCATAAACATAAATCTCATACTAATGCTTTTCTGAATACAGAGCAAGAGAAAAAAAAGGAAAAAGGTCAGCCAATTAATCAGTCAAATACAGTAAATTATAAGTAAAATGTCTCAATGACTGTAAAAATATGGTTGGAATAAAATTCTGCAGCCACAGTGGGGCACAAGGATTGAACTTATGAATTCTAGGTTAAAGAATTGGCACAGCAGAATTGAGTCTAGAGATACACTTTGGATTTTATGCTTCAAGTTGAATAAAAATTATCTTATTTGAAGCACATTACCATAATATTCACAATTTAGATACTCTCAACTTAGTCTAAAATCTATAATAATTAAACACAATTAACTAAGAACGGATCAAGAGAACACAAAGAAAAAAAATGTAATAAAGTGCCGTTTGAATTTTAACTTATACTCGTCACTTTTTTATTTTATTAAAGCTTCCCTTCATAGTATAAAGATGTCCTTTGCATAAGCCAGTCATGCTTGTAAAGGTTTAAGGATTATGTTGAGGTACTTATATACTGAATAAAAAAGCACAGACCACAGACATTTTAACCATCAGTCTTTCAGCTTCATATGCAAGAAAAAGAAAGGCAATGAAGCATTAATATTGCTAGTAAGAGTTAACCACACAGGTACTGTACTCCAGAGATGTAAGGATATCTTTCATATTTTAGATACTACTCAAAGCAGTATAGAAGCAGGTACATTGCAAACATGCCAAGATGTTTAAGTAGAGACAAACAAAACAAATTTAAATTACAGTACATTCAAATAATAGGTCTATGAATGTTTCATTGTTTAAATTAAGTAAGAGATTTGTGTAATTATATGGAGCAGATACATAGATAGATGGATATTCTTCATGTACTGTATGTAATGCCATTGTCTGCTCATGTAAGACGAAGAACGTGCTATACATGAGGTAGAAAGACAACTGATGGGCTAACACAGGAGCAAATAAGTACATTTTATATTCATTACAGTAATGAATTTCATTAGTAACAGTTAACACAGATTTGCATAAATTGGACTATGAAACCAACATTACCAGCAGAAAATAAGTAAAATGATAACTTCATTAACATAACTACAACTGTGCATCATAAAAATCTTATTAAAAATTGGTCCCCAGATTGCCATATTAGTTTCTTTATGAGGTAATTTCTACATGCCGTAATAGAATTTTTCTTTTACCCTCCAGTGCATATTAAACTCACTTATCTTCTTCTATAAACTATGTTTTACCCACTTTCAGTTTAATGAGAGAATATTGCAAATTATGATCATTTATAATATATACTAGTAATAATTATTACTGTTTTATCAGTTTTCATATTATAGCCAAGTGGTTTGATACATAAATAATTAGAGCAATGGGTCAAAAATATTCAGTCACTAAATAAAAGACAAGAGGATGAAACTGTCTGTAGCTTTAGTGCTAATTTTCTTATATAATATAAAATAAATAAAATACACAGGTTAAGAATGTATGCATTTCTTTTTATGTTTTCAAATGTTTTAGTATATTTTGAGTAATATGTTAATATATTTCCAGTGTTAGTCTGTGACTATTTAAAACTACTACTACCATGTAATATGTATCCTAATATTTATCAGTGCACACCCAAAGGGTATCCTGGTTGAAAAATGTTTTAAAGTGCTTAGTGTCATATAGTGTAAATAGATTTAAAAAAAAAAGTTATGGACCTGAAGACTGCTAATTTAACTTCACTCACAGGTTTTTCCCACATACACATTTTAGTGACTTTGTTTTATATTGAAATTTTCTTCTCAGACACTAACATTTACAAAAATAGCATTCAGTTATTTTAAACATTTAGCTATAGAAGTATTATGAACAGAGTATGGTGAAATTAAAACTTACTGTACATTACACATGAAAACAGAAACTGTTGGGACAGGTTCTAGTTGTTCATGTCCATCATGTTAATTTAGATTGTTTTTTGTTTTTTAAAAGTTGATGAATAAAAAGGTGTATCATTATTATTAATAGATAGGTAGATGGTGGGTAAACATATATTATTGACACAGTTGCCTGTAATTTTTCAGTGTCATATTAATTTTATTAAATAACCAAGAACAAAAGAAAAAAATATTTAAAGTTTTCTTTATTCGTAATTTAGTTGACTGAAAATCAAAATATGGATGTGTGTATTTTGAATATTTTATTTTAAAATATATATACCGTACATATATTCTTTTGGTTAGACTCCATTCACAACTGGGATTCTACTGCTTCCAAAGTTGCATCTTATGTACAGAAACTTGTGATCCAGTCACTCCCTTGGTTGAGTATATGAATATGGGCAGTGGGCACTGCTGTGGTTCTTGGTAGTATTGCACGGGATATGGAACAGGGTGGGAGCATTGGATGTAGGATACCATATGGGTGTACTTTACATATGAATTGCTTTTTATTTAGACATATTAATTTATTTTTGACTTAGTTAAATAAAAAATTCATCACGGAAAATGCTTGAAAGACAATTTGATGGGTCAAATAATAGAAAATAGTGTTGGATATTATTAAAATCATTCATTTGACTTTGCATCTGGAGCTCCTTTCCCAATTAAACCAAATGTGTTACCATGCAGAATGTATCATATTTTTCAAAGTGCATCTAGACATTCTGAATTGAAAAGAAAAAACCTGAGTGCATAATTAAACATCATATCCTAGGAGTATTACTCAATGTGTACATCTGCGGGACAATGAAAACCAGCAGAGCTATGAAGTAAGCTGCATTTGTTAATTTGCTTGAGCTAATGTGTAATAAGCATACTGGCACAAAATGGCTAATGTCATGTCATCCATGTGGATGCTGGACATTGGTATTGGTCATATGTACTGTCTATGTAAAGTGTTTTGATAGCCACTATATAAATGTAATTAATTTAAATAATGAATTAATTATGCTATGTAAGCATTTTTATAACATTTTTTAAAATCTGCATCTAAGTAAACTCACTTCTTCTGAACATAATCATGTATTGTCTGTCTTTGGTTAGCAAGTACATAATTAATTGCCATTGTTGGAGGTAAAATGGGGACAAATAAACATCTATCTATCTATCTATCTATCTATCTATCTATCTATCTATCTATCTATCTATCTATCTATCTATCTAAAAGTTTGTTACTTTTAGCTGATTTAGGGATTTGGATTTTGTTTTGGAATTGAATGTTGCTATTATTGATCCTCTAGTTGAGGGTTTATTAAACTTTTTCTCATGCCCCAGTCTTTATCTTCTTAGCATGTTTAAGATTCAGTCCATGATGCCAGTCATAGCTGGTTGGGTTTAAGGGTCATGGTGGTTAAGCATTTCCAGGTTAATGAGGCTTTCCTTGAAGGTTGAGCGAAGTGGAAATTGTTATGCTGGGGTGTAATTTAAAAATCCTTCCTCTATATTTAGTTAACTTAACAAGTGAACCATACTTACACATGTGACACTACAGTATATATGTAATCATTTTTTATATATCGTGTATCACAACAGTGTCCTACCCGAAAATAGCCACCTATGCAGGTTTCAGCAATACCAGCCACTTAACTTTAGGCAATTTCAGCAGCAGGGTTGTGAGCCTGACATCAGGAGTTTAAGCCTAAAAAGGAACCAACCCAATCCCAAATTCTCAGTAGCAGCACCTGTTTGAACTGAAGTGCAATAATAAGTTTAAACAAGATGCAGCTATATTAAGTGCATATTAAATTACATAGGAACAGGAGGTGGATTTAAATATTTTACATATATTGTAAACCAAATATGAGACATGACTCCCTTTACTGTGGAGTTGCAATGGCAATCGTGAAAAATTCAATGAAGAAAAAAACACAGTTTGTGAAAGTACACACTTAACGGTTTTCTAGCTCTTAATAAGTTATCTAACATTCTGCATCCAACACCAACAGTGTGTCAGCATAGGGTCACTGCCATGCTGTGATACTCATATTACACATACAAAACTGCCTAGTGTAAATAAAGCTTAATGAACAGGATTAGCTATTGGATGCACGGTATGTTTAAAAATGTGACTAACATGTCTCTGCAATGGAACTTATTGTTCTGACTGGTGTCAAATATGTTAAATATTGCTCAGAAGAAGTGTTTCATTGCAAGATCAGTACAGTGGGTGTCTAGGAGCCTGGTACAAAGTGTGCAAAATCCTGCCCTTTAGGCAAGCTGTGATGATTTACAATATAAACATGTAAACTTGCAACTACAAAAATAATGTTAAAACAAATTAGAAGATATAAAATCTGTGACAAAGTTCATAATAATCTCTTCCAGTGATGAAGGGTGTATGGAATAGGTTGTAATAACCCACTAGGAAACCTTTGAGAAGACTTAGCATGACCTGACCTGAGAAATGAACAAACGGTTTCATCCTCCAACACGACAACACTCTGTGTCAAACATTGCTTCTGGCACGGCAATTTTTGTCAAATAGAAACATTATGGTGTGTCCTCATCCACCTTATTCACTAGCATGGCAACAGACTTCACATGCAGAAAAGTATTCTTTGATCTCCTTTTCCATGTTCTAATATTTAAAATACTTTTTCAGTATAGTCCACATCTGTGAAACTCCTGGATTCCCAGACATATTGCTATTGTGAACCCACTTTAAAACCTGGCTGCATAAGTGCAGAGGAATGTAATACACCCCAGTCAGTAATTTTACAGAGGAAGGGATGGAAGTTTAAGCTGCTTATATTTGGTCTTTAAGAGGTGGGGATGAAGATGAAATAGTGGCACCTAGGAACTTATCAGATAATAAGACTGGCTGTGGCTCACCCAGGCTGTTATCCAGTTTAAAAATGCATGATAGGACATCTGCTTTGAAATTCTTGTTGCAGATACGAAAATAGTAAAACTGCTAAACAATAATGTCTAACTAGCTTGTCAAACATTCATTCATTTTGTAGATTTTATATAAATTTAATTTTAATGTAGATGTAGATAAGAAACAGGTATCATTCCAGTCAGTGTCTCCATTCCTCTACAGCAACTTTTATACCTAGAAATTCACAGTTACCTACATTGTAATTCTGTTCCATGGGTGATCATTTTCTTGAGAAAAATGCACATGGACATACCAAATTACGATCAGAATATTTTTGAGACAATACCGCTCCTACACCAGTACTGGACATGTTTTCTTCTAAAATGGTCTGAAAGTACAGGTCTGGATTTTTCAAGATGGAAGCACTAGTGAATAAGAATTTGTCCTCTTAAAGTCCCGATGAACTTCCAGGATTTTTTGGTCAGAGAGGTATAACTGGAGTGACTACAGAGCTATAGTTCCTTATAAAATATCTGTAATTATTAATGATCCCTATAAAGCACTATAATTGTTTTACACCCTCAGGTGTATTCCAGTTCAAAATTACGATTTTTGACTAATCAATAACCAGCACCTTTTGCAAGATTTCATATCCCAGAAATAATGATATCACTATGGAACTCACATTTCATAAGCTTCACATAAAAACATTATTATCCTAAAACCTCTTTAACATGCAATTTCTGAGTTTTCAAGTATTTAGAAAGCATCACATATACATCAATACAGACATACCCAATACATCCCTAAATATGTCATAAATGAAACCTAGAAAAACTGCTGCTGCATTGGCAAGCCAATGTGACATTACACGGTATATGTAATGCCCGGTGGCAGTTTTGAGAGCTGTTTTCCATTCATCTACAACCCCTCTTCGGATTAGGTTATATGCACTTGTAAGGTCTAATTTAGAAGATATACTGTAGTTGAACCTTTGACCTAACTGACAAGAGATGAAATGAGAAGAAGTGGAAAATTGTTTTGAACAGTTATTTTATGTAATTGCCTATAATCAATACACGGTCTTAGACTTATGTCTTTCTTTTGAACAAAGAAACAGCCAGTTTCCACTTTGGGGAAAGGGGCATTGGGTAATTATTCTATTGGACCGTCATGTTGATATTCATTATACTCAGATGGGAGAATAGTGTAGTTAAAGACAGGGCTAAGCATTTGTAAATTAATATTTAAGCGATATTTGTTACATCTGGAGCTTCCTTTTCTCTGGTTTTCCAGTCAACAGATGGATTGTGTTTTGTTAACAACATTTATTTATATAGTACATTTTCATAAATACAGTGTAGCTCAAAGTGCTTTACAAGATGTCAAAAAGAAAATTAAAAGAAACAAAAATAAGATTAGGCAATAATATTAAAGACTAAATAAAAAGAATGAATCTAAACAATCTTAAAAACAGTTAAATATCAAGTAGAAAAATAGTGTCCTTATTTTCAGTGTCCTGAAGTAAGTTTCTATGGATGAGTTTAGTGACAAGGTCAGATGGACAGAAAAAAAAACTCTAGTTAGGTAGGTGTTCCAAGGCCAAAAGACCACCCAGCCCCAACTAGGCATTCTATCGAACATAAATGCTCTTAATTCATTCCTCTTTGTTTTCAGGCTTTATATAATAGGATTTTGGTCTAATGGACAGCTGGGGCACCCACTTTCATGCTATCATCACAGGTGGCGCCATGGTGCCTTGATCAGGTGGTGGTGGCATAGATCGCCTGGCATACTTAACATTGTAACTCTAATGTAGGAAATATGAATTCCAGCGATCCACTACCAATGGGATTATCATCGATCAACACGACCTGAGGTTTATACTTTAATTCAACCAATGGGACAAATACAATATATAATTTCTTTAATATAAAGTCTCACTAATAAAATTTTGAGCAGCCCCACAAACAAGTAGTGCAGAAACCTCCCTATTATTGAAAAATGTTGGTACCATAGACAGATATTTTCAACAGGGGTTACTGCCCAAACTTAATTTCCCCACTTTATCTATACTAATAAACGGCAAAGCCCTCACTGACTGACTCACTCACTCACTGACTGACTGACTGACTGACTGACTGACTGACTGACTGACTGACTGACTCATCACTAATTCTCCAACTTCCCGTGTAGGTAGAAGGCTGAAATTTGGCAGGCTTATTCCTTACAGCTTCCTTGGGCAGTTGGGCAGGTTTAATTTCGAAATTCTACGCGTAATGGTCATAACTGGAAGCTGTTTTTCTCCATTTACTGTAATTGAGATGAGCTTGAAACCCGTGGGGGCGGAGTTTCGTGTGACATCATCACGCCTCCCACGTAATCACGCAGTACGTAGAAAACCAGGAAGAGGCCCAAAAAGCGCTGAAGAAAACATGCATTATATAATTGAGAAGGCAGCGAAACAATAAGAAGCGAGCGAGTGACATATACAACCATATTCATGAGCTCTGCTACTTCGGAAACAAAGCACGATGTAAACCTAAACTTTAAATTAAGTTCATAGACAGGCTGCCACTGGCGTTTGTAATTTAGTGCCTGCCCATATAAGGCCATCCGTCAGCGGCAATCCAATAGCAAACTGCCACGGGTAAATATTCACGGGTGAAGGACTGTGCTTATGCAGAGGAAGATGAGATGGTCAGGGTGGTGTTTGGCACAAACTCAGCGAAACTGCGAGAGAAAGTTTTAAGTGCCGGGACTTCGGTAACATTAAATACAGCCATGGACATAGCACGACATGGCAGCAGCACAGCTGGGAAACTTCGATGCATGTACACCGAGCGGCTCACGTGAACTGACGCAGTGCACAGACAAAAAGCAACAGTTCCGAAGAGCGCTGAACAAAAACCGAATTACACAATTGAAAAGGCAGCAAAAAAATAGGAAGCGTGTGATACATACAAGCATATTCATAAATGCAGCTACTGCGGAAACAAAGCACACGGTGGAAAAAATCAATGTCCCGCTAAAGGAAGACAGTGTAAAAAAAAAAAACCCGTGCATGCAGTGTGTCAGGTCTCAGATAAAGAAGAAGACGAGCTGTTTATTGATGCAGTAAGAAACGAATCGATGAATGAAACCTGTCTTCTTTACAACGATTGACAAACACGGAATGTAACTTGAACACAACACATCGTACAAATACGAACCTGATTGAAAGAAATAATGATAATCAAATCCTTGATGACAGCAACACTCAGTAAAACTCACAAAACAATTACTGTATATTGACAGTCATGTTACGTTATTTTTAAAATGTTCCCTTTTCTTTTTCATAGCTTCTTTAACACACTACGTCTCCGCTGCGATACGCAGGTATATATATATGTATATATATACCCCGATCTACATACTCGAATAATGGATACTTTATTCGCCATCAATGATTGTTTTGGTAAAGCCATACTCAGTGTATTCATTAGATGAACGGTAAAAAAGTAAGAGCGAGGGGAGGATGACTTATTGAGACACGCAGGCAAAACCACAATAGCACGTGGGCTCGATGTACGAAAAAATATATCTTTTCAAGTTCTATTTAGTCCATATGTGTCAAACTCAAGGCCCGCAGGCCACATCCGGCCCGGCGTGTAATTATATCCGGCCCGTGAGATCATTTTATATACTGTATTATGGTTATTAATGGCCCGGGTATATGAAGCGCTAGTGACACAATAAACTACAGATCCCATAATGCAGCGCTTCAGCTGCCTTGCTGAACACTTACCGCATTAATCAAGTCTAGCTTATGATGGTGCAAGTTATTGCGAAGCTAGCCCACACGATGCCGAAGAGAAAAGTTGATTCTGAAAATAGAGCCTTAAAAAACCGATGGGAGGCTGAGTATATGTTTACTGACATTGCCGGTAAACCCGTGTGTCTCATTTGTGGAGCTAATGTGGCTGTAATTACAGAATTTAATCTTTACAACGACTGACAAGCACAGAATGTAACTTGAACACAACACATCGTACAAATATGACCCTGATTGAAACAAATAATTATAATCGAATCCTTGATCACAGCAACACTCAATAACACTCACAAAAAATTACTGTATATTGACAATCATGTTACGTTATTTCTAAAATGTTCCCTTTTCTTTTTCATAGCTTCCTTAACACACTACGTCTCCGCTGCGAATATATATATATACCTCGATCTACATACTCTCAAATACTGTAGATAAGCCACACACCGTGGCGCAATTGTAGAGGCTTTGCCTCTATCGCCTACGTCCGAGGTTCGATTCCCGAGAGTGGATGTACTGAGTATGTACACGCGCTTCTCGGTTCATTTTAACCTCGCATCTCTTTGGTTTGAGGCGTATGACAAAATATGCGGTTAACGCAGAATCATGTTACGTTATTTTTAAAATATTTCCTATTCTTAGCACAAGCACAGCTGAGAAGCTTCGATGCATGTACTCCATAACAAAAAATAACGCATTTAATCACACTTTCAATTCCAAGCAAAGGGGAACTTTTGTCAATGCATGATTTCCTGGTACATCGATTACACTGATGCACACATCACAGCTACACAAATGTTACAGTCGGATGAAGCGCGTTCCTACGACTGATCGGAGGAAAATTTAATTTCAAAAAACTACCCGAGCGAAGCCTTGATAAAAGCATGGTTTTGTGCACAGTGAAAAGCAAGCAAAATTAGATGCATTACAGAAAGCGGACTTTGTGGCT
>JANRMT010034444.1:0-15273 GCA_026402145.1 Polypterus bichir lapradei | reverse complement strand
AGTGGTTTCGGATCCGTCCGCGGTCTCCTACTCGCGCATGCGTGACAATATATATATATATATATATATATATATAATATAGTATAATATATAATACATATTGTAAAGGAGCAATCCACACATGAGGTCCGGTGGAAGACAGAAACATTATAAATGTGCCAAACAAAGAGAGTCCATCCTGATGGTTAAACAAGAAAAGGGTGGATTATGTGAACCATCAGTGTTTTAAATGACATTGCAACCTTGGAGCTGAATATACTGTAGATGTCACTGAAGCTTTATTATTTTGAGCTGTGGATAGTTCCAAATGGATAAGATTATAAAAAGATACTATCCACTGAAGGGTATTAATGCTTTCATCTTGAAACTGTATGTAGTTTGGCCTTTATAGTGTCTAAACATTATTTGAAAGAAGTTAAGATACAAATTAGATATACCATTCAAGATGAAGGGCATAAAGGCAAATGACAGCTAAGCACAGAAGATAGGAGGGAGCAGACAGTAGACTACAATTTCATGGCAGGTGGACAAATCTGAAATATATTTAAGAATGTTACAGGCTAGCTGGTAGAGCAATAACACAACAGAGTATAGGCAGTTCTCATAGTTAAAGAAAAAAGGGTATTTATATATAGACTTTAAACCCACCAAGACTGAATAAAATCATTCTTGGAGTTCTTAGAACATAATATGATGTTTCATAAACTAGTGATCCAAGAAACACTGGAATAATGGGGTGGAATGTCATTATCCTAGATACTGCAAAGAAGAACAGCCTGGCAAGTTTGCATAAAACAATGGAGATGGCAGAGGCAGGTTTGCTGGAAGGAGAAAGTGACGTTAAAAATAAATAAACAGGACTTTTAAGAAGCTTAGCTTGAAAAGCGAGCCTACATTTCTTTAAGCCAAGTCAAGTCAAATTTATTTATAAAAGTACATTTAAAAACAACAGATGTTGTACCAAAGTGCAGTACAAAAGAACATATGAGACTGCCATAAAGCCAGCAGTTATGTAAGACAGTTTGTTAACGACTATTTAATTTCTATCCTACCCCTCCCAACAACCATACCCACAGATAAAAGGTGGGTTTTTAACCAAGTCTTAAAAAGCTCAATAGAAGGAGAAGATTTGATGTGGATTGACAGATCATTCCAAACTTAGGAACAACAACTGAAAAAGTCTTGTCAACCCTAGACTTCAGCCATGATCTTGGAACAGCAAGGAGTAGTTGAATAATGTAACCAAGATGTAATAAATGCATGAATTACTATTTCTAAATCCTTCTGTGAAAGAAAGGATTTTAATTTTGAGATTTGCCTCAGCTGCTAAAAGCTGGATTTTACTACTGTGGAGATTTGTTTGTGAAAACTTCAAAGATGATACCCAGGTGCCTGACATCATTATGAAGCCTAAGTGAGTGCCAGTTTCATTAGTGAAGGAAGTAGGCTTAAAGATAATCACATCTGTTTTATTTTGCCTTTAAGAAGTAATAGAGCTATATTGAAATGAAAAAGAAAAAAAAGAATCTGGTAAAGTTGGAATAGCTTTTGTAATGTTCTGAAACCATCAAAATTTAATTTGATATCTACAAAAAAAGGTAAGACGAATTGTAAGGATCAACAAGTAAGCTATACACTGACAGTCAGGCAGTGCCTTTTGAAGGGTTAAACCACCAACAGATTGATCAAACAACAAAAGAAGAGAAATCCTGTGTTTCTCCAAGGGGCAAATAAGTTTAGAGTGCTTAACTCCAAGTCTCTTTCCCTTTTGTATAATGATGGAAATGATTGATTTAATCGAATCCAAATAATTATTAGCAGAGGCATTGAACTGATACATTTAAAATGGGGTATAATATTCATTTTAATAATGAAATGATAAAGTGGAGTACAATCCACAGGTAGATTTAGCTTAGACAGTGGAAAGCCTTTTCCACATCAAATGATAAGACTGCTGATGGGGAGGAACGCAAGAAGAAGGTATCAGGCCTGGTCATAATTGGTCAATTTCAGATTGCAGCCTATCATCAAGCTCTTTGGCCGACTCTTTTGCATCCATGGTTATTCAGAACAGAAGCTCGGAATTTGAATGTATATAGGGGTCATTGTTTTACAACAGAAATAGTGACAGTACTGCCATGTTGATATTGTTTAAATGGCTAGTTGAGATGGATATTGAAACAAAAGAACACAGACTACTAAAAGAAAAAATTCTGATCCCCGACCTGAATTCATGCCAGATGAGGCTTTTTTTTTTACTTCAAGAAAAGTCTAAGAGGCATGTATTACTGCAGCACCTTCAGAAGTACATTTTTGTAGCTACTTTTTAGTTGTAGCATAGAAGACTACTTGATGGTTATTAATCAAAACAGTAAAATGACTAAATTCCACATTAATTAACAATGAATATTTTGGATTAATCCTGGCTGTAAGGGTTAAGAAAGAGCAATGCAAGTAACCTAGTAACTCCTGATACATAAAAGTAAACAGAAATTGCTGTGAATTTGGATCTGTACTTGCCAAGACATTACAAGACAAAAATAGCATAACAATAGATGGAGATGGAAGTTCTAAACCTAATATTACACCTTTCTTGCTTTCTTTGTCTCTTTACTCTTTCACATTCATATGTGGTTTCATTGATATCTCATGTGGGCCTGTGAAGGAAGAAATACTCGGCCAGAATTTGTGCTCCATTGAGCAATTGTGCAGCCCCATTTCAATTCACCTCTTCAAGAATGTACTCATCTGTCATGATATTTCATTTTATTTTGTGAGTGCCCACAGGTCTGCTAATATGGCCACTACTGGAAATTGCTGATAGTCAATATTCTCTTGACCTCATCCACAATCTGTGTTGCGACCTTCCTCCCACTGCTTTGATCTGGTAGCCACATTTTCCAAGTTTGGTACTGTGTGGACAGTGAAAGAAGCATGCTGTCAAACCCCTTCTGTATGCAGTGATTACAATTTCAGCAGCTTCCATGATCACATTAGGTACATTATGATACAGACCCACATGAATGATATAAGCATTGCCTTTGGGAAATGGAAGTCTGTATCTCAGGATTACCATACAACATACTTTGTCTGAAGTCATCCTTACTCAAGGGAGTCCCTGCTAACTATAGTGATAAGCAGCACACAAAATGCCAAAAAGAGTGAGTGTGAGTAAGTCTCCAAATACTTTCAGACAGGCCAGAAGACTTACTCCAGCATAGGCCTCACACCAGGCAGCTAGGCTCCAAACTCAACAGGCTGGCTTTGAAGCCTACCAGGCCCAAAATGGGGCTCATGCTGTTAAAATTTTAAAATACTCAAAAATGTCCTTCTTGGAAGCTGATAAATCATAAAACCTCTAGCATAAAAAGAAAAGGTGAACAAAGAAGATTTATTAATGAAGAATTTATGTATGTGAAAAAAAAGAATCACAAAAATGGCCAAACAAGGTAAAATGCAAACAATCTATTCCACCAACCAGAAAATCAGAATTAAAAAACAAACACAAATCCACAATAACAATACAATCCAAACAGTATTTACAAATGCTGGTGCTAAATCTTTAACAAACAATGAACCCCTGAGGGTCTCATCTCTGGCAGCAGAATATAAAGATGAAAGGTGGTCCCTCAGTAGTTATGTCATGGTGGGCACATCTCTTGGGGTTCCACCCACAGAACACAAAGAATGTAGCTTAAAAGATCATACTTAAAATATTTAAATACTGTTTATATAATGTAATGTTAACAAAATATATGATAGAACAAAAAAAAAAAAAACATGTGAAATATAGTAATTCAACAGTAATAGAAATAATAACACAAAGGAAAATACACTTAAGCCAAGGAAGAAACCCTGGGTGAAAAGTAACACTAAATATCACACTCTTTTCACTGTAGGTTCGTAGTTCTATGCCTTTCTAGTGTTATCCTTTCTCCTGGACTGACACCCCCTACTGGTACTCATTCCCTGCCAGGTACTTTCTTGTGTAGTCTAAAGTCTTTTTGAAATGTGAATAGAGCAGGAGAGGAGGATAGGAAACCATGGACTGCCTCAAGCACTGATGCCTCAGATGTCTGTTTTCAGTGCATGTAAGTATAGTGAATTTTGATGAGTGAATCTCATTAAATTATATTACAGTGTTTTTGACGCTATAACCACTAGATTATTAAGGTGGTGAATGGCACCATATCCTAAATAAGACAACTTGCATTTCTTTCCTAAAGTTTATAAGCTACCAATTAAGTAAGATAAAAACTCATTACTAAATCCTGGGAGTGGCAGAAGAAATGCTACTCAGTTGGGACCATGGCAAGGCCCTTAACCTGCAATTGCTCTAGGGATGCTGTACAAATAGCTGACCCTGAGCTGTGAACGCAGGGTTCTCTCTCCCTCTGTCTGTGCCTCTGCGGAGTAAGTTAGGGTACATGAAAAAGGAAAAATTCCTAATACAAGAATTTGTCTATGGCAAATAAAGTGAATTAGTATTATCATTAAAACAATGAGGGAACATGTGAGCAGAGAAAGTATGGTGGCTGTGAACAAACAGACTAAAAAGGAGCATGCATGTGCAGAAGTGGTCACAGACTTCCCTTAATCATAATTCTATATCTACTTTAAAAGGTAGAAATCTGGTATCTGACAGAAAGCATTTAATTTGACAATTAGTGTCTTTTACATGCTATTTGCAGGATATATATAAGTGGCTTAAGTCCAACCCCAAACTGTTATGAGCTGGTAACTGATTGATTCAGTGACAGAGGCCCCCCGAGATCTGCACCTTCAACAATCACAGAAATACTACATTATAATGTCTTGTAATGTCCTTAAAGTGGCTCATTACACCTCACATTGTGTGTGGCAGGCGCCTATCCACTCCAGTTTGTGCAATAGAATTGTGGGTGATGGTGAGCTGTTAGTATTATATATTATATGCAGAAACATGGAAAGCAGTGAGGGAATATCCTGTTCCAATATGAAAACATTTTGTCAGCATTCAACACTACCCAGTCTGCCATTCTTGACAGCAAAGTTTGCACTTAGTTTGATTCATTTTATCAATGATGAATATTTTACCTGACAGTTCAGACTGTGCTCTTTCCATAGGCATCCCTCCAAATACGCAGGTTTATTGCATTCTCTTCATTCTCTACCCAGATAGCTATAAGATAGCCCATGCCACATGACATGTTACTCACTTTGTTGTTCTCCTGCTCCTCCTGGAATCTGAGAAGGTTCAATGCACAACACTTTGTGATTATGTACAGTAAACTGAAGTGACAGTGCACCTCTAGACAAAAGTGTCTCAAAGAAAAAGGCAATGGTAATTTATTTTAAGAGAAATCATATTTTTCAAAATGCTCAGATGAAATATAGAAAATACAGTGAATTACTAACAATCATTTAAATGTCTATAAAACATTTTAAAGTAATAAATATAACATTAATTTACTAAACTACCTCAAGTTTTGTAAACAGAATTATGAACGTTACTATCACTCCCCTTCAGGATGGTTGGATTTACTATTTTGTGACCATTTACCTTGGGTTAAATTGAATTTATCTTCCTATCATTGAAATACAACCATAGCAAATATGGGCAGGCACTCTGCAGTAGCATTATGTCAGGAAAAATATTTTATTACAAATTGAATCCCCTAATTAAGTGGAGAAAATATATAAAATACCTTTGGGTCTTAATTATTAAAACACATCTAAACTCTCAGCCAGATAAATTCCTGTCATGATTAAACTTCTGTCTCCAAAAGAAAGATTGTTTTAAAAAATGTAGGCAATGGATTGTCTTATTTACAAAGCCTGAATATTATATGTATGTATAATCTGTGACTTCAGTGTCAGGAATGGTAGAGAATGACTTTAATTAGAACTAATGAAAATAAGTTCACAGTTGTGTAAAGCCTTTCAAGACACCATAATATACAACTTTTGACAATATGTCAAAAAGGAGTGGGAAGTGGGACTTTAATCCCTGTATGATATTGGACATATGCATTTTTAGTTGAAGGATACAGAAACTGTTGTGGGCTGTGGAACAGTAGATATGACTAATTACACTTAGGGTAGCAAACACTTTCTTAGAGCCACTTTAAAACATTTCTTTATAATAATGAAAATTACACTCTTAATCCACTTTTAGTCTTCACAAGTAATAACTATCACACAAATGAACAAGATATAACAATAACAATTACAAATATTAACAGTATAATATAAAGACAGAGAATATTATTATTATTTGCTAAAACTTTGCAAAACAAAAAAATGTCTTAGCAAGTACTCAAGTAAATCTAACATTCAAGAGAAATACAAAAAAAGTAGGTACATTTTTTGGTAACACTCATATACTCATTTACTTTTATGTAACATGACCTTAACAAAGGCTTCTTTTGAGCTTCATAAAACTTGCAAAATATCAGTAGATGGGTTATTCATGTCTGTGCAATGTGGTATGTTGATGTGTTGGTAAAATGACTTCTTAATTTGAAGGATTCACTGGCCTTATATGTGATATCAAGAGAAATGTGTCTCAATTATGTCATCTCAGTGAATAATTAAATTAAGTTTTGTTGGTAGGTCACACTGCAGAGATGAATAAACACTTCACTGATGTTTTGTACGTGTTATGGAGACACAAAGAATTGTATGTTAAGGTTTGTATTATAAATGAGTAATAGATGCATTTTTGCAGTACCTAAAATGTTGCCAATCATTCTTTATTAATAATTATAATAATATATTTTATTTATAGTGTGCCTTTCCAATGCTGAAAGTGTTTGATTTTTGATAATAACCATTGGGAAATTCAATTGTTCCTGTAATAACAAAAAATATAAAATTAAACTGCTACAAAATAACAAATCAAATAATGTAAGACCCAGAGGTACACATTAAATATTACGGTAATGTACATGGTCTAAAGAAAGCTCCAGGAGCACATCTTAGTATACTGTGGTGGAATGAGCCAGTGGTTTAATGTCATGGAGATGATGGTCAGCCTTACATGTAACGACATCTTGTTATGTCATCATTGCCTTTCCTGCCTCTGCCTCCTTTGCCTCTAAAGTCATCCCACACCCTAAGAAAAATTCTGAAAATCAGAAACTACAGCAGAAAAAATGCAGGGATGATTTGTTTTAACAAAAAAAAAAAAAACACAAAGACTCCCAAAACTACACAAAGCTGGGTCTTAATTAGAAAGAATGAATGAGAATTTTCAAATACCTTATCAGCCCCTATAACAATGAACTAGTGAAAAATTGAGGATGGATGGATGAAAAAGGATGCATATCTTAAAAGCAGATGCCTAAAAATCATTCTAGTCACAATTATTACTGTTAACAAATTGATATTTTCTAATTCTAAATTAAAATGTACAAAAAATATTTAGAGAAAATACTTTTGACCATTACAGCAGTTGACATTTAAACAAATTAATACAGAATAAAAAAGGAATAACATGATACAGAAAATGTAATTCAAGAAAATCAAATAACTGTAAGTGTGCAGCTTAAAAAGATATACTTTGAATACTGAAATGAGAAAGAACTCTGGACTGCAATGACATGGACTTAACTCAACTACACCCTAAACTAGAGGAGGCCCTCTTTAAAATGTTCAACCCAAGATTCCCTGATCTTTGGAGTGAAGGTTTCATAACATTCATCTCAGCAGGTGTGCACACATTCGAGACCAAGAACTCCTGAGCCATCTGTGTAATATAGGGAAGGTCTACCATAGCATACTGAACAAAAAACATTAATGTCTTCTGAAGCATTACATCCTAGTTAAGAATCCATCTTTGCTCTACACCTTTACAAAAAGTTATTTAACTAAGAACAAAATTGAAGAATGAAATTCACCAACAGGAAGGAATTTTAAGCTTGTTGAGAAAATTGAAATTTTCAAGCTATAGAATATGTAGTCAGACTCAGTTTTATGTATAACACTGGAATAGAAACAAGATGTCTTAAGTGGGGCAATAGTTTCTCCTACTTTCTACTTTCCTCAGCAAGAAAGACGGTAGGAGGGTCTAGGAATTCATGTAAGCCTCAAACTGTGTCCCATACAGCTGGAGTTTGTGCTAGTGGACTTCCAATTAAATAAAAGAAAAAAAAATGACTGTTGGCTATGCATCTACTGTAATTATTGTCCAGAGTCAGTCATTTTCTAACCCGCTTAGCCCTGAACAGGGTTGCGGAGGGTGCTAACACAGGGCACAAGGGAGGAACAAATCCGGGACAGGCCTCCAGTCCTTTGCACGGCGAATACCCACATACATCCCAAACACACACTAGGACCAATACAGTATTTAACATCATTTGAGAATGTTTGTACAGTGCTTTAAATTAAACACCCATGTTATTTTTTTTTCTTTTATTGCACACAGCAGAAAGCAGTGAACTAATAAGACCTCCTATTAAAGGTGGACGCTGATTTATGTACAAGGGACGTTCAAAAAATTTCCGCACTTTTCTATTTTCGTTGGAAACAGTGAAGGCAGGAGGAGTGGTAATTAGACATTAAAAAGTTGGTACAACACTGGGAAAACTGCATCACAAACAAAGGTGACTATGTAGAAAAATAATTTGTTTTTGAAATTCTTAATAAATAGAGTTTTAAAAAGTGCAGGACCTTTTTGAACATTCCTCATTTATAGCACACTGTTTAAGCATAGCTTAAACTGTTTTGCAAGGAGTAAAAGAAAAATTAGTTATGAAAGAGAAAAATTGATAGCATCCCTAGTTTGTTAGTGTCTAATGATTAAAATCGTAAAAGTCCATGAATGATTTGATAAAGTTTGGTATGTTAAGGAAAACATGAAATGTGTACTTCATATGCCAGGCTTTGTGCACTGAAGATTATATCCAGCCTTTTTATTTCCTTATCTATAGCTTATTGTATGCAAAACTGTTATAGTTCAGGATCTTTACAAATTTTATATGCGATTATTGTGCATGAATTTTGCTTCTCGTTATATTCATATTATAGTTTTGAAACTTGTAGAATTAATTTATGATCTTTACATATATTTTGGATCTTTTTTTTAAGACATGAAGATTATATCATTTTTTCCATCTTGTTTTTGTTTTGGACAACAAAAACTTGAGGGTTCTTCACCATGGAAATTAGCTCGGGAAGATTGACTTGTGCATAAGGGTCAGTCCTGAGGAATACTGGGAGACCCAAGATCGGGTTGAAAACAAAACTCTGTTTGGTGGGATCTTTGCAGAGAATTCTGGTTAAAAGAAACTGTTTATAAGTGATTTGACTAGAAATTTAGAGTTAAGATGTTTTGCTCGACAAAGTATAGAATGGATTTTTTGGTTATAGGCTCAACTACCGTTACGTTTCACATTCTGCTCCCTGCTTTTTCTCCATTATAGACTTAACAATAACACTACCCTTAGCAGAGTACTCTGCATTAGACATATCATCGTAGAGTTGATGATGAAAAGCAATACACTTGGAATAATTATTGACTGGACAATTCTGAAACAAATGTTTCTTAAAGCCACACTTTCTGTAGTGTCCATACTATGCTACGCTGACACTAACAGAAAAAATGACTTTGCTCATATTGAAGGAAAATTTGCACTTATGAATGCAGAATTTTCAAACATGTAATTAGATAATTGTAAAATGAAACTGCTTACAAAAACTTTATCGGCACATCCTGTGTGATGGATATTATAGCTATGTAGATAACCATTTATTAGGATGTGTCAGTGTTTAACAACCTATTTATTTATTCAGAGAGTCTCTCCTCGTGTTATAAGTATTGTCTTTTATAAAGATGATTTTGAGTTATCCTGGACAGTGTATTGGACTTTGTGCTGAAGCGATGTAAGTTCATATATATTTGGTTAGGATAAAATCATCAACATGAAATTGTGAAATTCTTACCTCTTTCAGCAATGGCCAATTAAAGTGCTGCTTACTATCCAGCAGTGAGGCAGCACTATTATAAGAACCTAACTTCTTAGCAACTAGGCTTTATATATTTACATCTGCATATATGGCCATTATAAAAAAGAAATAAAGAAGAGAAACATTTACATTTCCTTAATTAATTAAGGATAACAGTCAACCATGGAAAAGGTTAATTACTTCTGTATAGTTATGATGTTTGCAACATGTTGCCAGTTATTTATGTTCAAAGAAACATAAGATACAATGAAGAAAATGAAATTAAAATATAAAATTAATGAGATTGAACATGGGAAAACATAAAGCTCAATTGGGAACGTAACAAAATTTCTATCCATCTATCCATTCATCCATCCATCCATTTCCCAAATTCACAAATTGGACAGTCAAAGACAGGGCAGACTCATGAACACACACAAACACTAAAATGTCAATTTAGTTTCACCAATCAACCAGACTGAATGTCTTTAAACTTTAGAAGAAAACCACAATTTCTAGGAAACAATGCAATAGAAGAACTTCTCCAACATCTATATGCTGTTTGAAGGCTATGCTACTTGTGGTGCCCTAAACAAATTAAAATATACATCTTGTGTGAAAACAATATTAAACATAAATATTACAAAATGGCTAAATAAAATTCCATTTGCCAGAGCCGTGAAACTCTGGAATTTATAGTACACTGAATACACTGAATTTATAGTACACTGAAGTGGAACAGACTAATCCAGTGCTTAGGTAGGAAACTTTAAAATACAAAAAAGTGTATAAATCCATCCCTTTATGGAAGAAACGAGCATCCCTCTTACTTTAGGTGAGAGAATGATAAGTCTTTTCATTCAAAATTTACAAAAAGAACACCTGTGAATGCCAGAATCCCATTTTGTGAGTGTTACAGGATGCTTTTTATCACTCAACCCAGTTAGTCCACAACATATCCTGCACATAGATGTCTCATGCAAAGCAGAAATATTAGACTTGGAGCCGTCCCACATCTGTAAAAGGTGCATTTGTTTACAAGTTTACTGTGTGTGTCTGTGGGAAGGACAGCTAATTAACATGATCAGTACACCTGCTGGAATCGAGCATTGCCCACCCAAGCAGCCACCATAGATCAAAGACTTACAAAGAATTACAAGTAGACTTGCTTCGCAGGCTGTGGACAGGCTACTTCAGGGGTCACCAACTCCGGTCCTGGAGAACCACCTTGGCTGCAGGTTTTCATTCTAAACCTTTTCTCAATGAGTGTCATGTTTTTGCTGCTAATTAGCTACTTTTGAACTGATTTTAATTGACTTGTTCTTGTAGATTCAGACCCCTCAATTGTTCCTTGTTCCTTAATTAGCAGCCAAACAATAACGAGATACAAAATGAGCCAAACAAAACAAGTGGTGTCCATCATACAATATCTGAAAATAAAGAAAGATGAAGGTCTCAGGAATGTCGATCTGCTCAAAGTGTCACCAAAACATTTTAACAGAGCTCTTAGTAAAGAGAAAATCGGCAATTTCAGAAATTTCCGCTAATGTACCACGAGAGCAGCATCAAAGCCACGAAATTAAAGAACGAGTTTAATTAACGACAAGAACTGGCACCTCATTAAGCAGCTGGCTGGAATGAAAATGGTTGGAGTTTGAGGCCCTGACTTAGGTGGTTTTCTGTTGGCTCCCACACTTCACATTTCATTTCTGTTTGGGTGCCATTTAAGGAAAGAATTTAAGCAATTCAGAGGAATGATGAAGAAATTCAAGAGAACAAATCTTAAAAAAGCAATTCAATTAAAATGGATTAACAAGAAGCAGCACAAACAAGGCACTCATTAAAAACAAGGGTTAGAATGAAAACCTGCAGCCACAGTGGTTCTCCAGGACTGGACTTGGCGACCCCTGGGATAGTTGACTCAAGTTTGATTTTGTTTCACACTTACCTTTTTAAGAGGCAAGTGCATTTTAGGATTGAAATGACCTGCTTTCTGGGTCATCCATTTATTATATAGTCATGAATAATCCATTCCTGGTTTCATCTATTGCAAAGTATTCAAAAACATGGAATGCTCTCTGTAACCTTTACAGGACTGAAAAGTTATGAATAACTGATCAGTCATTATGATTGTATTTATGCATAATATTATCACTAGAATTATTAAAAGGGCAGACAAGCCTTTTCACTCATCTAAAATGTTTTATTTAATATAAATCTAGAGTTGGAACTATCACTCTGATGAAATGAAAATAAAACCTGTTCCTGTGCATTTCGGGTCATTAACTGAATTATGTAGGCGAGAGAAAGAAAGATATTTAGGCAGGCAAGTGTTTAATTTTACTGAGCATAATTTAACTACATATATGGAGCTGCAGCTGTCTCCTGTCACCACAACTGTAGGCCATGGAACTTTGACTTTCTGTGTCATCCATGTGGAATAGCGGGTCTGTGGCTTAGCAATAGGTGGCTAATTTTAAATAAATAATCATGTGTGGGGCCTCCAATCGTGGCAGGTGTGTGTAGACATGTTTCAGTCCATGGCTAATTGGGGTACTTGGCTGTTTCTGCGACATGTACATGCAGAAACGAGCAGAGTGGTTGAGTGCATCAATTAAGCTGCTGAGGTAGCAACTTAACCTAACCCTAAAACTAACCTAATTAGTGAGACAGTATAAAGAGGAGCCTGCAAAAGACTGGCAACAAATGTGGTAAGAGAAAAAAAGGTGATTCTGAAGGTTGAGGGTCAGCCAGTAAAGAGAAAGAGAGGCAAGAGGTCAGGGGGCCCCAAAAAGATTGCTCAGTGTTCTTGTGGCTGACCAGTTCCCCTCTGAATAGCTAATGTGTAGCAGGGGACAATCGAAAGTCTCCCTAGGGATCATACAGGCACAAAGTTTTGGTGTGAGGAAAACAAGAGAAGACAGCTTGGGGAGTCATGGCAGACATGCCAGAGCAGACAGTTATGGCTAAGCCACGTTTGAAAGGGACCGTGGCTGCTGACGTCTGTACTGGCTGCAAGACCTAGATGGGTGAGTCGGCAAGACAAGAAAGAGAGATGTGCTGGGCTGAAGAAGGAAAGAGAGGGGGTAGAAAAGAAGAACAGAGAAGGAATAGAGGCTAAAGTGAAAGAAGAAGAAGAAGAAATATGAAAAGGAGACAAGAAAGCAAGAGCTGAAAGGAGAGAGTTGCAGGTGGTCACGAGGAAGGATCAGAGCTGCGGGAACCAGAAGTACTGGAAGGGACACTCCTACTGAATGCTTTTCTGTGAGTAGGAGCAGCCCGAAATGTGGTGTCTCCCGCATACACCAAGGGACTTGTGGTGGGGGACGTGTGCTGGCTCGGATTGGGAGTCTTGCTGGGAGCCATGGTCCAGAAGGGACCCGGGCCTATGAAGTGTTGGTTGACTGCACTTGTAGGTTGGGCATCTCCCTCTGTTGCAAGCTGAGGAGATGTCTACTTTAAGAAGGCAGCACTGGTTTTGTGAATGGTAAAGGAACTGTCTGTGATTATTTTTATCTTCTGGTTTTCAGAAAATATGTATTAATTTTTATGGATTATGTATTTATAATACAGGCTGGTCCAGATCTAATTATGGATGACTTTGATTTATGCGGGGACGATTCCAGTTCAGCGCGAAGACGATTCTTCATGTCGTCAGTTCACACACTTCTCGATGGTCCGGGATTTTTCGGGCATAATTAGATCTGGACCATCCTATAGAAGATTACACTACACTTGGACACTGTTTTGTTTGTTTGATTCTTTTAATTTAAGATACTGTTTACATTTATTTATTTTTTTGCACTTACCCCTTGCTGTGTGTGTGTGTGTTCTCATTTGCCCAGCTCATCCCTTGGTTACATTATTGACGGCAGCAGGTTTGGAGGCTTCAGGAAGAGACCAATAGGGTGGAGCCGACCCACAACGTCACAGTCCTATGGCATAATGTGAATATTGCATGGAAATTTTATGATTCAGTTATTTCAATAAAAAACAAGACAATAAGGAGTACTAAACTAAAACATTAACAAATAATTTTCAATGGTCAGTTTACACGTATAAAAAAAAAATAGCTGAGTTCAGATTCCAGTCCAGCCAATATCTGTGTGGACTTTGCGTATTACTTATGTGTCCCTATGGGTTACTTGTTTTTTTTATCTTTTTTAAGTTTGTCCATTGTGAGAGAGTATGGATGTGTGTCTTATGGTGTTCTTTGTCCCATTCAAGTTTGGAATTTGCCTATTTCCTGAAACAAACTGCATAGATTTCAGAACCTATCTGATCAAGAACATTTTTGAATAAGCATTTATATTGGGGAGAAGGACTCCTTTCCCACTTTACTACTTACAAAGTTTTACTTTGGCTGTTGGCCTTCCTCACTTTCTCATGGGTGGGGGTTAAATTGAATTTAGTTTTGTTACGTTTGACTTGATTCTATGGAATTTTACATGCTTTTAATAAATTCAATAAAAGATAAGAAAAACTTCATACTATGAATTCAATCCCTCAAACAAAACTTCTGCTACAAAAACAAATTCATTATTGCACATCTATAAATTGTTCCTGTTATTACTGAGCAAAGAAACGTAATGTAATATACACAGAATGTGGAATTTTGTTCATCGATACCCTTAAAGGACTGCACATATTCCAACATATTTTTACCGGTCTTAAAATGTGAGTCTGCAGATAAGAAGAAAGCTTCTCATGCCAACAAGAACTAACTTGTTTCATCTACTGCACTGCATTTTTATGTTTCTTCTTCAGCATGCAACTAATCTTATCAGAGTTTTCTTTCCTAAAGTTTTTGAACCAAACTAATTGTTTTTTGTGATCCTCTAAAAATACTTTGCTGCATTCTTCCTAAGTAATGACACAATTTTTAAAAACAGCTCAAAGTAGGTGTATTTGGCAGAGTCTCTGCAACCAGGAAGTATGAATTCAGAGGACAGTTTGAACTATGTACTGATGTAATTCTATAAATATTGTATGTTTTTAAAAATATTTAAAACACACAATCACTAATTTTCTAAATGTTATTAGACTTATGGAAACAAAGGATAACTACTGAAGACAATTTCACACTATTTAATAATCTCGAAGAAAATTAATAACCTAAACTTCACACTGCTTCAGGTTTTCAAATATGGGGTATGATCTCTGTTTGAAAGTATACAGTTTTATGTGCGAAGATGATTAAGAGGTGACATATGAGCTATTTATCTATACTAATTAACGGCAAAGCCCTCACTCACTCACTCACTCACTGACTGACTGACTGACTGACTGACTCATCACTAATTCTCCAACTTCCCGTGTAGGTAGAAGGCTGAAATTTGGCAGGCT
>JANRMT010034440.1:0-10102 GCA_026402145.1 Polypterus bichir lapradei | reverse complement strand
GGACATCGTTGTTGCACCCAACACACTGTTTATTTACAACAACTATTTACAAGAGTTCACGTGCACTACAAACCCCAGTGCCTCCAGCACCGATTCCCCCAGTGTCCAGGCCTCACAGTCTCTGTGCCTTTCTCCTGGCCACCTCCAGTCCTCTCTCCAGCTCCGTCCTCTTCCACCCGACTTCCGCCATCGACTGAAGGGAGGCAGCCCCTTAAATAGGAACCCGGATGGGCTCCAGCTGCTTCCCAGCACTCCTCCGCAGACACGCCCCAGTGTGGCAGAAGTGCCGGCTGCGCACCCGGAAGCTGTCCGGGTGTCCCCTGTCGTCTTCCCCCCAGCACTTCCTGGTGTGGCGGAAGTGCTGGGCTCCAGGGATATTCAGGCACCGGGGCGCCGCCTGCCGGTGGCCACGGGTCCCTACAGGGCTGGGCTTCTAAGCCCTTTACCCGTGGCCCCCAACATAACCAGGGCGGACGTCCCCTCGCGGTCTGGAGGAGGCACAAGCCCTCCTCCGGTCCTTCTGGGCGTCCTGGCTGGGCTCCAGCCCCCGCCGGATGCCACAGTGCCCCACCGCCAGCGAAGACACGTGGGTCCGAGCGGCACTCCCCAAAAGGGCAGCACGTCCCCAGAGAGGGTCCTAATACGTCCCCAGGGTCCAACACGGCACCCTAGGACACCCTACTTCGGCACCCCCTCCGACGCCAACGCGCCCCTCTGGTCTGCGCCGCTCTCGCCTCCACCGTCCCCGCCAGCTGGGCCACCATCGGCCTCCCGGCGGAGAGCCCTCCCGCGGAAGCGGCCTGTTCCAGGAGGGCAGGTTCCAAATGACGTCGGCTCCAGCGCTCGTCGGGGCCTCGGGCCTGTAAAAAGAGAAAAGGGAGGGCCAGAAGCACTGCCTGGACGCTCACCCCGAGCGTCCTGTCAGTCTCTGTACCGGCAGTGCTCACCCCACCTACCGACAGCCCGCGACTTGCCTGGTTGGCTCCTCCGCCGCAGGTTCCATGCCCGTCCTCTTGGTGTTAGCGGGACCGCTCTCGCAGGCGGCTTGCCAAGCCGCCCAGGGGTTTCCCTCTGCCTCCGCAGAGGACGGCCTTTCTCCGGATGCGCGCACCCAGCGCCGCATCCCCTCCTATCGGAGGAACCGGCATTCACCCCTCGGTTCCTTCCTCTTCTCTTGGACGCCCTGACGGTCTGGGTCTGAGCATGGTGAAAGCTCAAAACCAGCCCCGTCTGCGTCCCTGCAGAGCGTCAGGAGACTGCTGCGGGCTTGGAGCGCAGGGCGCTAGGACCCAGGGCACTCATCAGCCCCTGCGTACTCGCTCTTCTCGCCTTGCAGGCAGTCTGCACCGCCGCATCCGCTGTCGGGGGATAGCCTACTCGATGCCGGTCCTCCTTAACAAAGTCACGGCCGTGTTCGGCAATTCCACCCTTATGCTTTACGGGGACGAGATAACCTACCTTCCCCGCGGTGTCCTGTCGGCCAAAGGCTCCAGCGTCTCGCCGATCCTCCGTCTCACACGGCGTCTCTCCCGACGCAACCGCCTTCCCCTTCAGCTGCTCCAACCGGACGACAAGAGCACCCAGCAACTGCAACAAAGGCGACTCGGCAGGCCGAAGGGACTCCTCCGGCTCGCGCCGAGCCGCTGGCGAAAACAGAGAGACAGACGTCGGTGGGCTTACCTGTTGATCAGCCCCACTCGTCGTCTGCCTCTTGTGGGCCATTCCCTCTGGCCCAATCGGGTCTCTCTTCGGCACGAGACTGGCGTTCCTTGGTCCCGCCTCTGTACCGTCATTGGCGGGCACCCAAGACACTCCGGCCCGCGGCCATCTTGTCTCCCCTGCTCTGGGTGCGGTGGCGTGCCTCCTCACAGCCTCACAGCTGTGGCGATTCCTCGAGCGGCAGTGGCTCTGACTTCGCAGCCTCCTCCGCTGCCGCCCTCGTGCTGTCGACAGCCCGTGGCCCGGAGGGCTCCTGCCACAGACGCAGATCTGGATCGTCCCTTCCTGTAGGAAACAAGGTAAGTGCGACCCCGAAGGGCCGGTTACTGCAGGGCAGGGCACTCGCCTCCCGGATCCCGTCACTCCGAGGCCCCTGCCTCGGTGTGGCTTTCTGTGTCATATATGTGTATATATATAACTGCTCAAATAAATTTAAAGGAATCATATCTCAATGGGGGAAAAAAACTTGCTGCATATCTATGCTGATATGGACTGGGCAATGTGTTAGTAACGAAAGGATGCCACATCATTTGATGGAAATGAAAATCATCAACCTGCAGAGGGTTGAATTCAAAGACACCCCGAAAGTCAAAGTGAAAAAATGATGCAGCAGGCTAGTCCATTTCGCCGAAATTTTATTGCAGCAACTGAAAATAGTACTCTGTAGTTTGAATGCCCCCACGTGCTTGTATGCATGTCTAACAACGTTGGGGCATGCTCCAAATGAGACAATGGATGGTGTCCTGGGGGATCTCCTCCCAGATCTTTACCAGGGCATCACTGAGCTCCTGGACAGTCTGAGGTGAACCTGGATGGTGTTGGATGGACCGAAACATAATGTCCCAGAGGTGTTTTATTGCATTTAGGTCAGGCAAGCGTTGGGACCAGTCAATGGGTATCCATTCCTTCATCCTCTAGTAACTCCCTGTATACTCTTGCCACATGAGGCCAGGCATTGTCATGCACCAGGAGGAACCCAGGACCCACTGCACCAGCATAGGGTCTGACAATGGGTCCAAGGATTTCATCCTGATACCTAATTGCAGTCAAGGTGCCGTTGTCTAGCCTGTAGAGGTCTGTGCGTCCCTTCATGGCTATGCCCCCCCCAACACCATCACTGACTCCCCCACCAAACCGGTCATGCTGAACGATGTTACAGGCAGCATAATGTTCTCCATGGCTTCTCCAGGCCCTTTCACGTCTGTCATATGTGCTCAGGGTGAACCTGCTCTCATCTGTGAAAAGCACAGGGCGCCAGTGGTGGACCTGCCAATTCTGGTATTCTATGGCAAATGCCGATCGAGCTCCACGGTGCTAGGCAGTGAGCACAGGGTCCACTAGTGGACTTCAGGCCCTCAGGCCAACCTCATGAAGTCTGTTTCTTTTTGTTTGGTCAGACACATTCACACCAGTGGCCCCATTGGAGGTCATTTTGTAGGCCTCTGGCAGTGCTCATCCTGTTCCTTCTTGCCCAAAGGAGCAGATACCGGTCCTGCTGATGGGTTAAGGACCTTCTACGGCCCTGTCCAGCTCTCCGAGAGTAACTGTCTGTCTCCTCGCCTTGAGACTGTGCTGGGAGACACAGCAAACCTTCTGGCAATTGCATGTATTGATGTGCCATCCTGGAGAAGTTGGAATACCTGTGCAACCTCTGTAGGGTTGAGGTATCGCCACATGCTACCAGTAGTGACACTGACTGTAGCCAAATGCAAAACTAATGAAAAAACAGTCAGAAAAGATGAAGAGGGAAAAATGTCAGTGGCCTCCACCTGTTTTGGGGGTCGTCTCATTGTTGCCCCACTAGTGCACCTGTTATTAATTTTATTAATATTTATTAATTTTATTAACAACCCCCTCTGCTGCTTAACTCACCAGATCAATATCCCAGAAGTTTCATTGACTTGATGCTATACTGTGATTAAAAAGTGTTCCTTAATTTTTTTGAGCAGCATATACAGTATGTATCTGTATATATATAATATGTATAAGTGTAGAAAATAACAAATGTGTGTGTGTGTGTGTTAGGGATGTAAATAAAAAACATTCAACCATTTTCTCCTAAGCCGTGCACCATATCCCAAATCACAGTGTACTTTACATAAAGCAAAGTTTTAAAATAGCCGTCTTGTCAAACAGCAGGTCAAGTCTTTAAATCAAATCAGCCTTTTCTCGCTGGTCCTTCCTATTTTGCATGCTCTAATGACACACACAGTTCGAATTCAATAATCCAGTAAGTGGTCCCCTCACTGGCAGTTGCATTTTTTATAACTCATGCAAGGCAGTAGCAGCGAGGTTATAAGTCAAGCATCGAGCAAATAAAGTACAGGGAAGCATACCTTAATGAGACTCAGATATAATGACTTGTGTAGTATGGGTGTTCAGACTAAGGATTTGTGACCACAATCCTGAGTATAAGAAGCGATGTTTATCATCATTTGTAACAGTTGTTGATATCAGTGAGCACATGCTGCTTCATCCACTTTAAGCGCTGATGGTGTTCTTGAAGCTGTACTGCTTATTCTTCTTATAGGCACGTTGGTAGGCTTGTGGTGCATAGAGTGGTATACTATTTAACATTTTAGTTTTCATTAAAAACATTATATTTTAAAAGCGTTGTGTTTAAAACTGAAGGGCTTGCACTCTAGTGTTTGTTTATTTTTGCTTTTTTTCCCCCCTTTCCCTCTTAGTTCTTACTAGAGTGGCAGCATGGCTTTTTGTGCTGTCTTAGCACTTTTATTTCAGAGCATGTACAATCCCTCCCTACTTGCGTGATCACCTTGTAAGATGGTCAATTACTTCATGTCATTTGTTATATGGTAGGTAAGCACTGCGCATGTGAACCACCTACTGTCTAACTCTGCATTGCGTAAACAGGTTTTAACTAGATGAATAAAGTTCACCCTGTCTACTTTTTGCTTTATTCCCCTTTATTACATGTTGAGTTGAAATGGATAGAAGCAAACAGAAGCAGGCAGAATCAAGCTACTTTATCAATGACTTTTTGTCTGCCTAGCACGGATTGAGCAAGTAAGAGAGAGAAAGGGAGCACATGGCAAGTGGGCATAACCAGAATACCAAACAGGAGTAGTCATGGTGCATGCCTTAAACTCCAGCTCCCAATGTTTAAGCACTAGCCACCTACATTTGTATAAAACATGGAATAAATTTGTGTTAAACTAGCAGACATTCAGGAGGCACAGTGCAATGCACATAACCATCCTGTACTTAGAAGTACAGTACTTTGCCAAGAAAGACTGACATTAAATCTGTCTGTTTCCAGTTACTGTAATTGGACATCAAAAAATTCAGAATTCTGTGTAAACATTTACACACTTCCAATTCTTTATATAAAATGTTTACGGAATTTCTTAGGTTTTAACACTTTTAATATATATACACACACAAATACAGATTTGTTATATTAAAGTGCCCTATAATGGTGTTCACCGTAGAAAGGTGCTACTGTATATATAATAAAGGATGTTTGTTGTAAAAGCTGCTCAATTAAAATTGCACATGTGCATATGCACATTTATGTTCTTGTGCATACATTGAATGTTATCCATGGAGTTTTTTTTAATTATTTTATTCTTTTAGTATAATACTGATTAGAAAATAGAACAAATCTAAGCTGTCACTTCTGGATTGCGAAGACTTTGATCGGTCTTGGGATGTAATTATAAAGGACATAAATAATATATTTCAACAACAATCAGTAACTTAAATGCAGAATTTAATTGTTTTAACATTTATTTTTTTGGTAGACGTAAGTGTCAGAACATCACTGAAATGCATTGCAAGAAAAATGGTATATCATCAAATGAGGTACAGAAATCTATTCCAATTCTTTTCATGCACCAAGTGTTATCTAGACATTAATGGGATGTACAAATTGAGCATTGCAATCACACTACATAAAGCACTGTGTCCTTTTTGTTTTCCAGGAATCTAACAAGTTTAACACTGAGAATCTGTGATTCTTCTAGAAAGTCCAAGATGGTTTTTTTGAAAGAGTGAAAGCTTCTTCTTAGCGTATGAACATCTTTTCCCTCTTGTATGTCCTGCTCACCCCAAATCTGTGGCCATCAGTTCATGTTGCCTTTTTTAGTGCCTTGAACATTACATCTAGAAATGCTTTAGTCATATGAAAGGTAATAAGCGGAGCTAATTTCCTATCCGTAGAATATGCCTCCTCCTTACCTTTGCCAAAATGTCACCTGTAGCCACAATGGAGCATGCTCAAAGAATGTTTGAATGTAACTTATTTGTGTGACCTTGGGTTTATTATACTCATCCCATTGTTCCATGTTCTTAATGACAGTTGCACTTATGTAATGCTCATGATGTTTGATTGAATTTCTCTGCCTTTTTTCCCCCATTACAGTCAGTTTATAGGTGTGTTTTTTTATTCAGAATTATTAATATAAATGGACCTGTACATCATAGTAAATATATTTATTTTCTGTATTATCGATTATTTTTAAGCCATGTCATATTTAAATGGTAGAATCTTAAGTGATTCCGTAGTCCATTTCTGTTTGTTTTGATGGGGCTGAAAATGATTAAGTGAAAAATCATAAACTAAAGGCAGGACATTAACTTTAGATATAAGCACAAAATATTTCCCCTCATTACCTTCAACATAGTTAACAATTGATAAAGATGAAACAAAATTACCTTAAAAAGTATACAACACCAGTAGTCTAAGATTTGCTGACACAAAAGTATTAGCTTGTCTGCAAATGTTTTTTAAGTAACATTTTATTATTGAAATCTTTATTATTAATTTGAAAGCATTTTGAGTGAACATACCCAGTGATGTTGCCTCTAAAGTTGCCCATATGTCTAGGTAGAGAAATAATTTACTAAACTGTTAATAATGCTGAGTGTAGGAAACCATATCTAGCAAATTTAAAGTGTGCCTGTTTTACTCTTAATGATTATGTAGATTTTTAAGATGTATCATTTTGCTAACCAATGTTTAATTTAGTATTTTGCTGCTAGTAATTTCTTGCCAGTCCTTCCCAGGTGTGTGTGTGTGGGGGTTTTCTTCCCATATCACCAAAGATGCGCACATTGCATTCATTGGCAATTCCAACTGGTCCCATGTGAGTGTGAAAAATCATTACAATAATCTTTATCTGTAATGAATTAGAACATTTTTTTATTCTCATGTTTTTATGAAGAAAAAGATAAAGTTCCTAACGCAATAGACTTCAATGGGTACCAGCTCAGAAGAAAAACCAAACAGTATGAAAACATCCATTGGGAAATAAAAAATCTCAATTTACTCATGATATCTGATCCACGTATCAGGTGTTGCAGGCCTGTGCTCACAATGCCACAAACACACACACACATTTTCTAAAATCTTCTTAAATGAACCACTTGCTTAAAATCTTCTTGTGAATGGCTGAGGAGCGCTGTCAAACTAAAATGATCTTTTGAATTAAGGTCTCGAATACTCAATCATTTTTTAGCCAATGTTCCTGCTATGTAATAGTGCATTTGCTTTACGTCTTATCAAAAATTTCAAAGCACGATCTGAGAGAGAAGTACTGTTAGAGATTACAGATTAAAGAAATGACAGTGAAAACATTATCAGGTGGAATTTATGCCACATATACTATATTGTTATACCTGAGGTTCTCCAGCAAGCAGAACATCGATTCAGCATTGTAGTTTCCTAAGACCCAAAAATGACAAACGAATAAGTGGAAAGGTGGTCTGTAATTCAAAAGCTTGATCATGTTGTGCTCTCCAGCTCTCCATAAGAGGATTTCCAGAAGTGGTTTATTTAACAATGTTTTATCACAAAATAATGCTTTTGACACATTGTGAGCATAGGACTAGATACCTGACAATTGGATTATGTGACATGATGAAGTTTAGTTTTTTTTTATGAATATTTTATATTATTTACTGTTTGCACAGCATTGAGGGACTGGCGATCTGTCCAAGGATTTGAACTGCCATGTGTCCCATACATGCTGGGATAGGCACTAGCTTCTTCATGACCCTGCCCTGGATAAGCAGGTTAAAAAGATGGATGAGTCCCCATTGAAGCCTGTTGTTTTAGTAACTTTATCATCTCCATTCTCCATAAAACATTAGATTAACATTTTTTTTCTTGTCAATTACTAAAAACAACATGAGTTAAGTACCAGATTTAAAAAAAAAAAAGTATAATTTTTTGGTGGATTATTCCTTTAATGCTACAAACCCCAGCTTTGCTGGAGCTGTACATGTGTGTCAGGCTAGAAAAGTTTGGAGGAGGAGAAACACAATGGCAATCATTTTACCTTTATCTGCGACAAATATTCATTACTTTTCAGTTATCTTCATTATGTTATGACTTCTTAAAGTTGTGTTCTACCTGTTGCCTGCTCAAAACTTAACCTTACGTGAGACCACCTCTTTTCAGAATGTTAAGATCGCCACTTTAGAGTTAAAAAGACAATACATTAAGGATGATAACAATGTTAACAGAAAGGTTTTTAAAAAATAACTAAAATTAAAAAATATATATATAAAGTTTTAAAGTGTAATTTAATTTTGAAAACGTTTCCATATTTTTGATGACACAGCAAATTCTACATATTTAAGTAGTACAGTAAAGTTTAGTGTTGATGTGCATTATATTTTAGTCCTATTTATTTGTTTATTTTTTTCATTTTTTTTAATGGTACCACTTATTGTGTAGTGGACTGTTTATTTTATTTGCATTGAAAATGGGTCATGCAAACTTTAATAGTCTATCTGTTTACAGTAAGTGTGGAAATTTGGCCTCCTGATGTACTTTCAAAACCTTGTTGGAAATATGGCTATAAATTCATTGGTATCATGGTGTTTTGATTTTATTTAAACATCTGGGTATTCCATTTAGTGAGACAAATTCTCCAAAAAACTTGCTTACTGTGCTCTGCATTGCAGGTGTGTATGTGTTTTTCATTTCTTTTTAATAACTAAGTTTTCCAAACTTTTAATTTGAGCAAGTGAGATACATGGCAAGTATTTTTTGAACAACAGATTGTGCTTTGTAATTATGGAATAGCAACTACTAAAGACATTTTTTTAAATTAACAAAATTACATGTTTCAGCAAAAACGGCGATGCTGTATCTTAATAGTCATGTTGACTGTATTATGTACTGGTATTTATTCAGTGATGTACTTTCAATTGTTGATATACCTACCACTGTTATGAAAAATTGCCTTTGTAAATATTGTGATAGTATTTATATGAAGGACACTTTTTAAAATGTGTAAAAATGTATCCTTTGATATCATGCTGTGCTAATGTTTTGCACGTTGGCCTGCACTGTTACCTTAGCCAGTTTAAAAATGTGTTTAATAAGAAAAGCACAACAGGCACAATACATTTCAATCAAATGGTGTTATATTACACTGCTAACAAAACAGAAGTTTTTTTGTCACATGAATCAGTATAGCTGAACTGTACATTATTTGTCATGGTGAATTTAGATATTTAATCTGATTTTTTTAATCACACAAGGATTTTAAGTGGCACATGTTTAAAATGTACAATAAACTATACATTCTATACATGCTTGGAGCAGCTTACCTAAAAAGATATGAATTTACAATTTTCTGCTGTTCCTGGCCTCAAGAATATTCCTGTTAAGGGTCCAGCAGTAGTCCACAAGTATACTGGAACTCCACTAGCCTTTGTATCACTTTGCCATTTTAGAAATGTCCTGTTGAAACTGTTTGTCATGCTCGTTGCTGACCGCTTACTGAATCATTAGTGGGAAATTAACAATGCAAACAGCCACAGCACCTAGCAAGCATTTACTAGGCGGATCATCTTTGAGCATTGCTTCATTCACTACACTTCTCCAGATGGATATTATTTGCGTAAACCAGCACACCCTATTTCTCTGTCAGCGCTGTGGTGAAACTGGGGATATGGTGCATTAGAATGTGCCAGTCGCTAGACTGTTACTAATGAAAATTACCAACAAATATAAAATTTACTTTATCACCAAATTTCAATCAAATCCACCAAGGTATTTTTAAGAATTTGGAGTATTTAGTTTTTCTTTCCTGCGGTGGGCTGGCACCCCGCCCAGGGTTTGTTTCCTGTCTTGTGCCCTGTGTTGGTTGGGATTGGCTCCAGTAGGCCTCTGTGACCCTGTAGTTAGAATATAGCGGGTTGGATAATGGATGGATGGATGGATAGTTTTTCTTTCATTAACCCTAAATATTGATACAGCAAAATGTCCTTTCTTAGCAGATACCAACTACCCTAGACTACCCTAAACTAAGCAGGAAATAGTGTTTTTGTTGGTAAGTGGGTGAGACACTTTACATTATCAATATATATATATATATATATATATATATATATATATATATATATA
>JANRMT010034401.1:0-12132 GCA_026402145.1 Polypterus bichir lapradei | reverse complement strand
TATATATATATATATATATATATAGGTATATATATAGGTATATATATTTGGTTTTCTTTGACATTTTCCTTAATTTCCTTTTTTTTAGCTTTGCTTTAATTTTACTTTTTTTTTTTTTTTTGCCTTATTGACTAAATCCTTTTGGTTCCTTTGCTTTGTGAATACAGTAACTTGTTTCTTGACTTACTTTTCTGTTTGCCAGGATGTGCTATGGACATCATTATAGCTGTATGATTTAAATAATGGAAAAGGTTATTTCTTGCAGGGCAGTGACTGAAAGCACCGTGTCTTATCATACCTCATCTTCATATATAATACACTACCGTGGCTGTTCGTTTGTCTGTCCAGGATTTAAAATTACCCGTAGCTCACAAACCATTTGAACTATTGACCTGGAATTTGGTACACATATACTACGTGACGTCTACTATCCGCTTTCGGGGTGACACTTGCCGTTCTCATCCCTACCACCTTCGCCATCACTTCCCCTACCTCTTCATATCTTAAATCATGCTTGAGGCAGATTGAAAACTTAAGTGCCAGCTTAAGTGAAAAATTAATGAAAACGTACTAAGTAATTGCAACACAAACACTGACTTAAACAGTTTTTATGCAAAAAGATGCCGATGAAAGAAGAGAAGAAGTGGGCCGCTATGGTGGAGAAAAGAAGAGCTGCTCAGGAGCCTCTGAGCAAACGAATGCTAAACGTACAGAGAAAGTGGATGAAAACTAGAAATGATCAAGTCAAGTGTATTCACTGCACGTTATCGTGTAGTGTGCGGTTACGGGTTATAAATAATAGGGAAGGAAATTGCCAGAGATCACACCATATGATATTATCCAAGCACTTTTTATGGTAAAATAGTAAATTCTTTAAATTTCAGATATTAATTATTGAAATTAAATCAGCAAAATATTTCTTTTATATTTCTATTTTTATTTGAATGAAGCAGAAGCTGATATCTTCTCTCACATAACTGAGGTTTTCAAGTAACAGCTGCAGGTTTTGTTTCAAACCAGTTTTTTGTAATAAGAAGTCAATCCAATCACTGATTATATACAATTTCTTTATTTTGTCAGATTGCAAAGTAAGGTTTCATTTTGTTTTTTGACTCTTCTAAAGGGCACAGACCATTATGAAAGCACGGCTTAAAGGAGCTCAAACCGGCCGTAACCTTTTGAAGAAGAAAGCTGATGCCCTTACAATGCGGTTCAGGCAGATTCTGAAGAAGATTATTGAGGTGAGTGGTAAAAGTCACATTTTCATAAATCGTCTGTCTGCAGTTCGGAGACAGTGCTACTTTTCATGGTGATCATTCTTATGACCTTATTCTTCAACTCCATAATATATGCTTCCAGAGGTACAATCTCGGAGAATAAATACTGTCGTTACTTCAGACTAGAACCATTCCTTCCCCTCAGGTTTCACCCTGTCTGGGACTTGCTAGGTTTCTTATTAAGGTGTCAGAATGTCATGTTGGCGCCACTTCTTTTCATGAAGACTTAGTGAGAAATGATGCAAAATGACACCTTTTACTGGCTAAGTGAATTCATTACAATATGGAAGTTTTTCAAGGCGGATCGGGCCCCGTCTTCAGGCATATTGTAATCTACTCAGCCAATAAAAGTTGTCATTTTAGTTCACTTCTTATTGCATTCATAAATAGCTAAAATAGTAGATCACTCCACTACTACATGAAGACCTAGAAATTCTACGAAATATGTGTTTTTCATTTTTTGCCATTTTTTTCTTTTACAGACAAAGACTTTGATGGGTGAAGTAATGAGAGAGGCTGCTTTTTCTCTGGCTGAAGCAAAGTTTGCTGCCGGAGATTTTAGGTGGGCCTTTGGAATTTTACAATTTAGGAAAATTTAAATCAGTCTGAATATAAATTGGTGGGTGTAGGTGTAGCTCAGTTAACGTCCCCACATTCTAGCAATCCAATTCCCATTCTAGGCTGGGATTCCTTAGTTTATAACTATTCTCCCTATGTTTTTTGTGAGATATTTTTTACCAGCATTCAGCATACATTCCTGTCTCAAGATGGTTGTATTTGCTTCTTGCATTTGTTCAACTCATTAAGTCAGAAAATCACAATTTGATATATTTTTAAAACAATTAAGAAATATAGTCCAAGTGGCTTTTCAAGGATAGAGAATTATAGCTATTGTATTTTATCAGTCGGTTAGTTTCAGGATCTGTTATGTATGTATAATTAATTTTTATGTTTCCATTTTGTTTTTTCATCCAGTACCACTGTGATTCAGAATGTAAACCGAGCACAAGTGAAAGTTAGAGCCAAGAAGGACAACGTTGCAGGTAACATTACCCATGGGCTCTGGAGATTGGATCAAACAATTTAACATTGACATAAGCCTCTTTTGGACAGATTAGTTAGGCTCATTAATTTTTAGGGTTCAACTGTCCTATCCAGTCAATGTTTTTCTCTGAAGTCTGGAGGTTTTTGTAGATTTTCCTTCCACATCCCAAAGGCTTGTGTGTGCAATGGGCTGGTGTCTCAACCTCAAGTGTCATGATTTCATGCTGCTTGTCTACTCCCAAATCACCATCACTTAAGAAACCATGCATTCAGAATCATAACTGAACTGTGCTGAAAACGAGGGCTTCCAGAATGACGATGATCCTAAACATTTCAGCGGATTTAAAAAGATTACGGGTTAAGAAAAAGAAATGTTGTGTTTTCAGATAGTAAACTCTCAAAATCACGCCTGAACATAAGACTAGCTGTCAAGGCAACCAAAATATTTATAGTTTTTAAATTATTCATACAGAAATAATTGACGCTTACTTAAACAAACATTTGTGATTCACTAGGAGAAGACTCATTACATACTGGTGGGATTATATCTCACAACTGACCTGGGATGAGCTGGAAAATGTCACTAAGGATAGGGTGGCCTAGTCTGTCTAGCCTGGTATGATTAAAATTAATTAATTATTTAACCACTGATGAAGTAGCATATATTACATGTACAATGGTTTACTTCATTAAATATTGAAGTTTACAGAAAATGTTACTTGACCTGGATATAACAAATTTTGCTTCCTTTCAGTTGGCATTATGAAAACAGTACAAGTCTCGCATTGTTTGATATTTCAGGCACTTTCTACAGAAATTTGGGAACGGGAATATAACTCTGAAAAATAAAGCAATAAGTTAATACAGTAAAATGGTCTGTGCTGAAGACAAATGGGGTAATTGATGAGGAAGCAGTGCATAGAGGCAAAAACTGAAGGCAATTGATTTTTTTTTAATACCATAGACAAGAGGCATTCTATAAATCCCAGCTATTTAAAAATCAACAAAGTCTTATTCTGTGTTTTCAATCGCATTTTGTTTTGCAGGTGTCACTCTTCCTGTGTTTGAACACTACCATGAAGGCACAGACAGTAAGTTCCACATGTTTTGTGGTGTCTTTGTTCACCGTTTACTGTATTTGGTGTGCTGTAATGTAAACCAGTATCAGTTTCATATACAGCCTGATATGGTGAATGCCATCCAGAAGGACATTACGCGAAACACACAGCCTGTGTTTTCTACTTGGAACACTGGTTCGGTTTTCTTGTTTTGACAACAGACAATCTTGTTGAAACTCAATCTACCTTTCAGTCCCAAACAGAAGTACCACAGTGGCTAGTGTTGCTGACTTACACACACACGTAGTCTCCTGGGTTCAAATCCTTGTCACTGGCTGTATAGGAGTTTTACATTTTTCCCTTTGTGAGAATGCACTTTTCTCCCACACCCTAAAATACTTGTTTGTTAAGTTAACCAGAGATTCTAAATTGGCCCTGCAATGCATTAATCATCTGTCTAGAACTCTCTGCGTTTGATGCTCCTGGAATAGTTCTGGGCCCTGTGACTATGAACTGGATTAAGCAGGTTTGAGAGATTTTTATTATGGGTACGTTGAATTGATTGAGTGATATTAGTTAATTGTTTAATTCAGTATCTGCTTTACTGGTGACAACAGCAGTCATTTATTAGACATGATGTTAGGGTACCTACATTATTGTCATTTCCTTTCCCATTTTAAATGGGGATTCCCAGCAATTAACTAAAGTGCATTCATTTTAAGAAATAATATAATTTATTGATAGAAATAAGGTAATTGCTTGTATGTGCCAATATAAAAGGATGAGGCATACATACGACTCAGAAGTGGCTGCTCTTAAATCATTTAAAGGTTCTCTAGAGTGTTTGCTTTTATAAGCTCATTCCTTAAACATTTCACTTTTGGAATTTAACGTAAGGTACAGTAGCTGTAAATCACAGCCATGGGTGTGACAGGGTTCAACTCAAACTTTGACTTGAAATTTTTTAAAAGGTTTTAAAAAAAAATAGAAGCTGACAGTACTGCTCAGTAAGGTAAACTCTATTCACAAGTCTGGAAATGAGTTCCATTACTTGTTTAATAAACTTTCCAAAAGACATAAATGAACAGGAGTGAAAAACCATTTATGTCTGGGGATACAATATGAGAGATCATAAAGATAATGTCTCTATACACCATGTGTCTTCTAACTTGCTTCCCATGCAAAGAAAAAGTGAGTTGGAGCAAACTACTTTCCCAGTATCATTGGACCAGTTCAAAACATACGTCCCACACATTACTACCACCAAACATAAAATAAAACAGTAGTCATTACAGAAGGTAGAACAATGACTGACCAATAATCATATTATTATACAAGAATGATTAAAAATTTGCAAGCTGGTGTTTAGCTGGCTATTTCCTAGTTAGTTCATCTAGGCACGGAGAAGGACTTTTTTTACAATATTGTGTGTGGAATCATTGGTGTTGCTGCAGGCTGAAGTGAAATATTTTTGCTTACAGTGGAGTCCACTCATTATATTTGCCAAATGGATGTTTATCCATGTGTCTCATGCAACACTGTCTTCCTCAGGTCACTTTGAAAGTCAAGTTCTTTGTTGTATCCTCTTCACCTTCATAGGAAAAAGTATGACTGTTTCAGCCACAAGAGTTTACGTGCTAAGATTCACTTGGAAGTAGAACTTTTTCTATAGGTTCTCCCTTCTGCCACAGGGTTGTTTAAGAGGGATTCCAGTGTGTCCATTTCTAAGGTGAGAAAAAGTTTCAAGTGCAAACTGGGCTAGTAAGCTTCCTGGCTCCAGTCCCCAACAAGAGTTAAAAGGTTCCATTAGTTTTGACAAGAATTTGCATCTTCTACTGACTGGATCAAATTCCACTTCCATTTACTGGAGTATGTCTTTTCTGCCTCACTCCACGCTGTCCGTGCAACGCGGTCGCAGAGAGCTTAAAGCATATCCACATAAAAACGACAAGGGGTGAGCTTTCTGGAAGGCTTTTACTGGACGTACCTCGTTGTAAACTGAAATATATACAAAATAAACATACAGGTACATACAGGTGTAGAACCAAAGACAATAAATAATGATTTACAAAGCAATACATAGCAGGCAGTATACATTAAACAATAAAGCTTTAAAAGACACTTGCAAGGCGAGTGATTTCCACAGATGAATCAAGACAAAGAGAAGCACATAGACAGAGGCTCAAATTGCTGTATACCACAACTAGCCTGACCCAGAGGTTTATATACCTTAAAGATACGCTTCAGACGTGACCGAAACAAGAGATAAAGGGGTGCCTACGTGAGACACAGGGTGTATTGTATTCAAGTGATTATTAGGTGACCTACATGCTTTACGTGAGTTTCATCGACATTTATGACACCACTGTGAGTGTGGGACGTGACTGACAGGTGTGTTAATAAATGACAAGATGAAGGGGGAGCACAGCTCAACAAATTGCAGCTAACAGCATGTGGGGCAGAACAATGTCTGAGTATCCATGTATGACTGTGACCCATCAGAGTAAGGAAGTGGTCACCTTGCAGGTACAAGCTTTAGATTAATGTCATTCCTGGCTGCAAAGATGTCCGTTTATCTTTGATTAACCACACTGGTGTAAATCAATTGAATTTGATAAAGCAAGCTCATTGAATGTTGGATAGAATACTTGAGCAACTAAAATAAAGTGTGAAATGTTTACATGGAATATGGTTGGGGAATGAGCAGCTGGCTTTCTGCTTCTCTTGAGGGGCCCTAAAACCTAGGAAAATAGGGCAACACCCAGTTTGTCCTACAGCGGTATGTATATTATAACTGTGGTATATATTAAATGAGTTGAATTGACTTATATTCATCCATATATTTTGGGTTTATAATAAAGCTTCTACCTAGGGCACCTTTCTGATTTGAGATAAAATTTTAAAGAGTTAAAAAAAAAAAACAACAAAATGCAGCTTGTTTTCCTGGCCGCAGTGTAAGTAAATGTATTGTTTCAAACAGGTTATGAGCTGACTGGATTGGCTCGAGGTGGAGAGCAGGTGGCCAAACTGAAACGAAACTATGCCAAAGCTGTGGAGCTTCTGGTGGAACTGGCCTCACTGCAGGTAGGCGGCTAACCAGTTTGAAGTGTGTCCACTCTCCACTCTTTTATAAAAAGTGTTCTTGATGAAGGTGAATGGTACATGACTACCACGGTGCTTGGCAAACACTTTACTTTGGTCAGAATTACAAAGGAACAGATTTATGGACATATGAAATGTTTTTTTGGCCTGTAATGGTAGGTGCAGTGCTATTTTGGTTGTGGGATAATCCCAAAGATAAGAAATGTTTGGGGAAAAACAGACTAATAGTGTTTCCACCATCTTGCACCTTTAGTCTCATTTCTGAATTCATTTTTGACATGTCTAATTTTTTCATTGAAATTGAATGTGAGAATAGGTGATAATACTTTGGGAGCTTCTGACTTCTCTTTGTTTTAACTATGAAATAAAAATAGCCAGCTTAGTTTGTGACATAAATGAAAAACGTGCTTCCATTGTTCCTTATTGCCTATTAGAAATGTGGAATTCACATCTAATTCTTGGTTCTGGATATAGTGTATCTTTGTACTCGGAAAGTGTTTTTATTTTTAAAATCCCTAGATGTCTGGAAGCAGATTCCTGCTGATAGAGAGGGAAAATGAGACATGTGTTGTATTATTTTTCAGACTTCCTTTGTGACTCTTGATGAAGCAATAAAGATTACTAACCGACGTGTGAACGCAATTGAGCATGGTAAGTTTTCACTACATTGTGCATCTTGGCTTAGAAATCTATTCAATCGGTTTATTATTTCCTTTGCCAAACTGCTAGTCCAGGTCTCTGGAGTAACTAGCTGTGTTAGTTACTTTATGTGCATAAACCATAGGCATGCAGTATGGAGAAAGTAAAGTGACAGGTTTAAAATGTTCATGTGGAGTTTTCAGTCGATGTTTTAGAGATCCTAGAATACAATCTGACCATTTTCAGACACAACAATTCCAAAATGAATCACTTGATCCAATTAAGACATTGCACTACTATTAGTATTGTGAAATATTGAAAGCCTATTGATTTTAAGGACGTTTTGCACCAGTAGATGTTGCTATACAGAGAGAATGATTTTGTAATTTTTTTTCTTCTTCACATTAGTTGGCCATATTACACTATACTTCTAGCATCATATCTTTATATAGAGAAGGTCATGTGCTGGATATACCAGAGCAACTGCTTAGGGCTACTGTTTAGGTAACTGGTAAAGAACGTGACTGGTGTAATGTTGTGTTTATCAGTCCAGCTTTTGAGACATTAGAGCCATTTTTAATCATTAAGTGGTGATGGGTAGGACTGTGGTACAATAGGTAGATTTACAAATTCTGTGCCTTCTGAGTAATGATGTTGTCCATGTGTTTCCCTATGTCTTCTGGGTACTTCCATTTTCCTCCTGTGCTCACAAAAATAAGAGTTTAGATGAACTGGCACTTTTAAATTGGCCCTGTGTGACTGTGAATGTGGGTGCACAAGTAACTGAAATGTGCAATGAAGTAGCACATTGTGGGACACAAGCTGTGCTTCACCTATGACCATGAATAGGATTACGTAGGACTGAGAATAATATGTTATGCTATTAAGATTAAGGATATACAGTGCCCTCCATAATGTTTGGGCAAAGACTCATTTTCCTTGGTTCACTCCTCTACTTCACAGTTTAAAATTACAAACCAAACAACTGAGACGTGATTAAAGTGCACATTGCAGACTTTTATTTAAGGCTAGTTCTTCATCTTCAGCTCCTGCTTGGTTTGAGGGGTTGTCTTCTCAAGTTTTCTCTTCAGCATATGGAAGGCATGCTCAATTAGGTTTAAACAGAGTGGTTTGACCATTCAAGAACGTTCCATGCTTTAGCTTTGAAAAAATCCTGTGTTACCTTTGCAGTATATTTTAGATCATTACAGTGGAACCTTGGATTGCGAGTAACTTGGTTTGCTAGTGTTTTGCAAAACGAGGTAAAATTTTTAATAAATTTTGACTTGATAAACGAGCAAGGTCTTGCAATACGAGTAGTACGTATACGCTGTGTTTGCCAAGCGTCACATGATCACAACTGAGCTGATGGTTCTTCTCTCTCGCTGCAGGATTGTGGGTAATCGTCTCCCATTCTCCGTCTGAGTCAGCGTGCCTCACTCGTATAGTCAACATCCGTACGAGCCTATAGTGTTTGCTACAGCATTGTGACCACGTGTGTGTGTTGTAACATGTGGGTCCCTGTCATGCACCCCAAAACACAAAGTTCAGTCTCAGTACTTTAGCGACACCAGCTTTATTCAGCTTGAAACAGGAATAGCGCGGTTATTTATTGTAGCGGGATCTGCTACTCTCAAATACACAGACACAGCAGTCAGGCAGGGTCATGCCCAGGTTAGTGGCCAAGTAATACTGTGCCCTGCACATTTATAATGTTCCTTGTATCACCCATCAATGGTAGGCACTTATAGCATGTCCGCGGTCTTTTCAGATTCGCATTTACGGCGAACTGCTACAGCGCTGGGTGCCTGCGGTTGCTTCAGGACACTCTTCCGCGTGTCGTCCCGTTGAGTGAAATCCCACGAGTTTAGAAACTCATTCACACCAGCCATGATTCTTTTCAAAGGTAAAGTGCAGCTTAATTTGTTTTATGTATTTTTACTTTATATTTTGTATTAATCATTTTTATATGAATACTTTTGGGTTGTGGAACAAATCATCTGAGTTTCCATTATTTCTTATGGGGAAATTCACTTTGATATACGAGTGCTTTGGATTGCAAGCACGCTTCCGGAATAAATTATGCTCACAAACCGAGGTTCCACTGTATCTTGTTGTAGGATAAATCACCGACCAATGAGTTTGGAGGCATTTGCTAAAACTTGAGCAGATAGGATGTTTCTATACACCTCAGAATTCATTGTGCCATTGTCGTCAGTAACTAAGTCAGCAATAAAGAGATCTTTGCCAAGCTGTAACATCCCCATCACCGCCATACAGTTAGGTCCATAAATATTTGGACAGAGACAACTTTTTCTAATTTTGGTTCTGTACATTACTACAATGAATTTTAAATGAAACAACTCAGATGCAGTTGAAGTGCAGACTTTCAGCTTTAATTCAGTGGGTTGAACAAAACGATTGCATAAAAATGTGAGGCAACTAAAGCATTTTTTAACACAATTCCTTCATTTCAGGGGCTCAAAAGTAATTGGACAAATTAAATAACTGGAAATAAAATGTTCATTTCTAATACTTGACTGAAAACCCTTTGCTGGCAATGGCAGCCTGAAGTCTTGAACTCATGGACATCACTAGATGCTGGGTTTCCTCCTTTTTAATGCTCTGCCAGGCCTTTACTGCAGCGGCTTTCAGTTGCTGTTTGTTTGTGGGCCCTTCTGTCCGAAGTTTAGTCTTCAAGAAGTGAAATGCATGCTCAATTGGGTTAAGATCAGGTGACTGACTTGGCCATTCAAGAATTTTCCACTTCTTTGCCTTAATAAACTCCTGGGTTGCTTTGGCTGTATGTTTTGGGTCATTGTCCATCTGTATCGTGAAACGCCGCGCAATCAGTTTGACTGCATTTAGCTTGATTTGAGCAGACAGTATGTCTCTGAACATCTCAGAATTCATTCGGCTGCTTCTGTCCTGTGTCACATCATCAATAAACACTAGTGTCCCCGTGCCACTGGCAGCCATGCACGCCCAAGCCATCACACTGCCTGACTCCACCGTGTTTTACAGATGATGTGGTGTGCTTTGGATAATGGGCTGTTCCACGCCTTCTCCATACTTTTTTCTTGCCATCATTCTGGTAGAGGTTGATCTTGGTTTCATCTGTCCAAAGAATGTTTTTCCAGAACTGTGCTGGCTTTTTTAGATGTTCTTTAGCAAAGTCCAATCTAGCCTTTCTATTCTTGAGGCTAATGAGTGGCTTGCACCTTGCAGTGCACCCTCTGTATTTACTTTCATGCAGTCTTCTCTTTATGGTAGACTTGGATATCGATACGCCTACCAAGCCCTGGAGAGTGTTGTTCACTTGGTTGGCTGTTGTGAAGGGGTTTCTCTTCACCATTGAAATGATTCTGCGATCATCCACCACTGTTGTCTTCCGTGGATGTCCAGGTCTTTTTGCGTTGCTGAGTTCACCAGTGCTTGCTTTCTTTCTCAGGATGTACCAAACTGTACATTTTGCCACTCGTAATGTTGTAGCAATTTCTCCGATGGGTTTTTTCTGTTTTTGCAGCTTAAGGATGGCTTCTTTCACCTGCATGGAGAGCTCCTTTGACCGCAAGTTGTCTGTTCACAGCAAAATCTTCCACATGCAAGCACCACACGTCAAATCAACTCCAGGCCTTTTATCTGCTTAATTGATAATGACATAACGACGGACTTGCCCACACCTGCCCATGAAATAGCCTTTGAGTCACTTGTCCAATTACTTTTGAGCCCCTGAAATGAAGGGATTGTGTTAAAAAATGCTTTAGTTGCCTCACATTTTTATGCAATCGTTTTGTTTACCCCACTGAATTAAAGCTGAAAGTCTGCACTTCAACTGCATCTGAGTTGTATCATTTAAAATTAATTGTGGTAATGTACAGAACCAAACTTAGAAAAAAGTTGTCTCTGTCCAAATATTTTTGGACCTATCTATATTTAACAGATGAGATGGTATGCATTGGATCTTTTCAGTTCTCTGCAGGCTCTTTTAAGCACTTTTTTGCAAACTGTAATCTGGCCAGCCAGATTTTGTGGCTAACAAGTGGTTTGCATCTTGTAATTTTGCTGCTGTTACTTCTGTTCAGAAGTCTTCTGCAGATAGTAGTCTGTGACGCATCCACATCTGCACCCAGAAGATGGTGTCTGATCTGTCGGACAGGCATTTGGTGCTTTGTCTTGACCATAGTGAGGATTCTTCTGTTCTCAGCAGTGAAGGTCTTCCTTGGCCTACCAGTACCTTTGCGATTACTGAGCCCTCCAGTGCATTCTTTCTTCTTCATGATATTCCAGACAGCTGTTTTAGGTAATCTTAAGGTATTACTGATGTCTCAAATAGTTTTATTCTATTTTTTCAGCCTCATAATTGCTTCTATGACTTTCATTGGCACAGCTGTTGCCCTTATGTTGAACAGTGGCAGCTACAGACTGTAAAGGGTAGAAGCGAGCTGAAGTACAGTGGCATGCAAAAGTTTCATTTCATCTAGGAACTTAAGGAGTGTTTATCTTTACATGAATTTGAACAGTAGTATTTACTCTCAAACTGAGTTATTTATGGCATTGTTTACTAACACACATATAAGTGGAAATTACACTCTAGTCACTGAACTTCTTCATCTTTTATTTTCATTATATCTTGATCTGTTCTTTGAGGAATAAAAGCATCTGGATACAATTAAGAGAAGAGGACTCAATACTCATTTTTTTTATAAAAATGAAAGTCTTTATATATTAAAAGCTATTACATAGTTTTTAAACATGAAATATCTTTCCACCCACAGAAATAGGGCAAACATATTAATTACTATTAATTAGAAGTAGGAATGAGTAACTAATTCTATATTTAGGCTCAGACAGAAACCCAAACCTAAATGCCACTGATTTACATATTTTTTTTCTCTTTTTGCAACGTCCAAAAGCAAGCTGAACCTGGGATAAACTTACAGCTAGCATGGAATTTATTACAGCTATTAGTATAGCACAAAAAAGCAAATAATAAATAAACAGAGGAACCA
>JANRMT010034380.1:0-11846 GCA_026402145.1 Polypterus bichir lapradei | reverse complement strand
TTAACTCTTTGAGGGCTGAATATTTTTTCCCAAAACTCAGTTTTCTGAAAAGCACCCAATGCACTGGTTTCACACATACATCAACATAAAACATTTGTTGCTGCGTGCTGTGGTTGCTGTTGGCACCTGTTTTGCATCTCTGGCAGCAGTGGCTGTGCAGGGGTAGCTCGATGGCCAGCAGGAATGCACGGCGGGCCGGCTACCTCTTTATTTTCGCACAGCAGGTGGGCGATGGTTTGTACCTCTTGTCATCGTAAGTGATGGTTCTCCTAGGCGAACGCTGCTGTAGGCGTATCAGCTACACGAAAGTGTTCAGCAACACGATCAGCTTGGGACCGACAGGCCGATTTTGGTCCCTCACTTTCGTTTTCAATATTCATCTCCAGAACACTTGCATCAAACTCGGAGTCCGAAAAGTCAGAGTCCGATTCAGCGATTATACGTAAAATGTCCGTGGAGTATTTTGCTTTGCAAATTTGTTTTAGTCTCTCACCAGATGTCAATGCCATTTTACAGGCGGTTTGCTTTTCACTACTCATGCATGCACAGGAAATCAAGGTCAAATCAACAAAGCTACATAGCTTTCCTTCAACCAAAGATAGTCAAACTAAAACATAAGGGTGAGTTTTGTCACAATTTACAGCCCATTACTGTCCTCGACCCTGAATTTTGACAAAAGTCAACATCAGCCCTTAAAGAGTTAATACATAAAACAGAATACTAGTAATAAAAAGCATTCAAAAGCAAAATTAACCAAACACCAAAGTTTCTAAGAATCAAAAATCTTGTCCTTATAGACCATACTGTATTCTAGCATACAAAAAAAAATAATAATAATAAATCAACAAAGGACATCAGGGGAATTAAGGCAATGACAGTGCTAGCAGCAGTGGCCAAGAGGGCTTCTTAATTTATCACTGTGTCTGAGAGTAATTTAGAAAAATTAAGCCCAATTGTTAAACACAAAAGACAGGCATGAAGGTTAAGGATCAGAAACGAAGCAAAAGCAAGGGAGCAAAACTAAATTACAAAAACATTAAATACTGAACATGAGGAAACAAGGTCATGACAGTGGCCAACAAACATGTCAGGAATGTGTTTACAAATTTAATCTCCACATTTATTTGTCGGTTCACCATCTGCAAAGTGTATGAAGAGGCTCTCCTTATCTATGGCAGACCTAAAGCGTGGCCCATTACATCTCACTTGGGTGCACAGGCTACAGCAACTGCTGCAACAAATGAAGTCAACAAGTGCAGCTGCGTTAAAGGGTAGCCGGGCAAACAGCATTGACATTGGCATTCCACTCAGCTCAGCACCACCCATCAACTGCTGCTCACCTTCTTGTAGTCTTCTCAGAGCAACACTCACTCTGGAGCTGAAGATCTCCATGCTGCTAGGCAACACGTACAAGGTATTTATTATATTTGACGTTTACTATTATATTGTGACATTTACTCATGGCCAGTTTACAACTGAGTCCCTACACCCATGCTGATGCATTTAGTTTAAATTAACAGCAGGCTTAATTGTTGTCATTAGAACTTGTAGTTCTGTCATCTGTCATTTTCTTCTCTTGTTATGGCTGTAGTTACAAATAATAAACACACGGTGGTTGAAGTGGGCACCACTGTCGAGACCAACTCTGATTCTGGAGGGCTGCAGTAGCTGCAGGCTTTCATTCTAACCATGTTATTAATTAGTGATGAGTTTCTGCTGCTAATTAACTTCTTTTGCCTTATTTGTAATTGAGTTCCTATTTAAGATGCAAACCCCATAATTGTTTTTTTTTTTTCTTAATTAGCAATCAAACAATAATGAAATACAAAATGAGCCAACACATGCCCAGCTAACCTGTGTCCATCATACAATATCTAGAAATAAAGAAAGGTGAAGGTCTTGGTAAAGTTCATCTGCTCAGGTCCATAAAACATTTTGATGGTTCTCTTAGAAAAAAGAAAATCAACTGTTCTGGAAATGTCTGCTGTGGCAGCACCACAGAAGTAAATAACAGGTTTATTTAACAACAGGAATCGTCTTCTAATTAACTCTTTCAGGGCTGATGTTGACTTTTGTCAAAATTCTGGAGTAGAGGACAATTATCAGCTATAAACTGCAACAAAAGTCACCCTTATGTTTTAGTTTGACTCTCTTTGCTAGAAGGAAAGTTACATAGCCTTGATGATTGAATCTCAATTCCCTACGCGTGCATGAGTAGCGAAGAGTATACAACCTCTAAAATGGCACCAACATCTGGTGAGAGACCAAAGCGAATGTGCAAAGCAAAATACTCCATGGACGTTTTACGTAATTTTGTTGAATAGGACTCTGACCTGTTGGACTCCGAGTTTGATGCAAGTGATCTGGAGATGGATAACGAAAGTGAGGTACCAGCATCATCTCGATCGGTCCCCAGCTGATTGTGGTGCTGAACAATTTCGTGTAGCTGATGCACCTACAGCAGCGTTTGCCTGGGAGGACCACCACTTATGATGACAAAAGGTACAAACCATATTGCATCACACTGCAACCGTCACCACCACTCACCTGCTGTGTGAAGACAGCCAGGCAGCAGGCCCACCGTGCATTCCTGTTGACCAACGAGGTGCCACTGCTGCCAGGGATGCTGAACATGCGCCAACAGCAGCCACAGCACATAGCAACTGACGTTTTACGTTGACTTATGTGTGAACCATTGCTTTGTGTGCTTTCCAGAAAACTGAGTTTTTTGGAAAAAATATTCAGCCCTCAAAGAGTTAAGACACTGGTTGGAGAGAAATAGGTTGGAGTTAGCTGTTCATCTGCTGGCTGACTTCACATTCCAGTTATGTTTGGCTGCCATTTAATGAAAAAAAAAAATCAATGTAGAGGATGGAATCTTTAAAAACATGGCAATTAAAACAAATGGGATAGAAGCAATTAACAGCAGGAACTGGGTCCCTGATGAAGAAAGTGGCAGGAAGGAAAACCAGTAGCCACTGCGGCCCTCCAGGATTAGAGCTGGACACCCCAGATCTAGATCATCAAAATGTGATATCAGTAGATGGATTACGTGTAATACTTTTTCCCACAATTACATGCAATATTAACGTGAAGTGGACAAGAGCGTATCATCCAGACAGTGATAGACTCCACGAAGGTATAAAGCAGGTACTCAGCATCTGGCAGGAAGAGTGTGAAGCGGCACTGTGTGGTGACATCTCTTCAGAGGGCCACATTACCATAGCTTAGCATTACTTGTTGGATCAGCTCTCGCAGACAATTAACGGGTTGTTTAAAACTGAAGCAAGATTATGGAGCCTTGAGCAGAGAATAAAGAACTGGAGCATCTAGCACCTTTTTAAAATGCAATGCCAATCAGTGGAAACAATCGGCATCATTGATAGGATGCACTGAAAAGCAGCCATATTTCTAAATGTCTTTTTTCTGTTTAAGTCCCCAGATGAAGCATGTCAGTAAGAGGAAAAATTAAATAGAGCAGGCTGTTGGCTTTGAAAACCAATCATGACCGAAAAAAGATCCAGCATCCCAGTGGAAGCCAGAATGAAATAGCCTTCCAGTCAGCGGCAACACGCGTTTCTCCCCCTTTAGGCTCTGGGGAATGCATGTCCCTGACTTGGTGTGACTGAGACTTAATAACTCTGATTTGGTTTTAGTGGACTTGGAGGTAACTCTCCTAATTCTGATAATAGCTGACCCAGCAAGTGGCAGTGTTTATCTGCATCACACCAAGAGCAAACGGCAAAAATAATTACTGTTGTGATTAGCATGCAAAGTGAGCGAGACAACAAAAGCAGTCATGAGTCAGCAAAGCACCCACTCGCTGTCCTGTCTGGAAGACGATTGCATTTATCTTGTATTGTGGAGCCTCACCTGATGCTAAGCAGTGGACGACGCTACTAGAATCTGAATGTCATTCACATTTCAAACAGTGTTGATGTCTGGCTCACTAATGCAGCAGGGGCACAGTATGGCACCCTGGAACCAACTCTCAAAGCAGGCAAGAGTGGCCCAGAGGAACCCCCGAGCGCGGAGACATTCCATGGAGCACAGCTAATCAGGTGAACCAAAGTCAAACTGCAGATCTCAGCAAACATATTGATTAAAGAAGCATTATTTACTGTATTTACCTAAATTTGTAATCCAAAAGAACGTCACAAAAACAGGCAAGAGAAAGAAGTAATGAAGAAGTCGAATATGGCTAAATAAAAAAAAAATCCAAAAGCAGGCAAAAAGATTATTAGCAGGATTCAAGACCAGAACAAAATTAGTAAGCAAAAACCTAAAATAAATCTAAGGATAAATCAAAGGTCCAAAACATCAGAAGCATTCCTGAAACCAAAAAGGGGCTCAAAGACAAGTGACGCTGCATAGGTGATATGGCACCAGACTGTGCACAAGTGTTTGGTGTGCTGTTTTATATTTTCATGTGCATTTATAGTGACAGAAACATGTGTTTGAAAAACATACTGATACTCTAAACTTCCACTGTTATTAGGTAATTGTGACAGTCCTGGCTGGCTCCACATTCTATGGCAGCTTGAACCCGGAAACTGTCAATAGTAATAACCGAAGATGAGCCCTACACACACAGTACCACAAGTGTGCTCAAGTGCTTTTTTTACGACAAAACAAACACTCATGGGTTCATAAAAAAGCCAAGGTGCAAAAGTGCAATGCTTAATAGTTGTAGATACATATTCCATAAATTCATAGTGTTGGTGGACTGCGGTGGGCTGGTGCCCCACCTGGGGTTTGCTTCCTGCCTTGCGCCCTATGTTGGCTGGGATTGGCTCCAGCAGACCCCCGTGACCCTGTGGTTAGGATATAGCGGGTTGGATAATGGATGGATAGTGTTGGTGGAGGCTGGAGTCAATAAGTAATCTTTTTTTTTCTTCCTCTTCTTTCGGCTGCTCCCGTTAGGGGTCGCCACAGCGGATCACCTTCTTCCATATCTTTCTGTCCTCTGCATCTTGTTATTTAACACCCATCACCTGCATGTCCTCTCTCACCACATCCATAAACCTTCACTTAGGCCTTCCTCTTTTCCTCTTCCCTGGCAGTTCTATCCTTAGCATCCTTCTCCCAATATACCCAGCATCTCTCCTTTGCACATGTCCAAACCAACGCAATCTCACCTCTCTGACTTTGTATCCCAACCGTCCAACTTGAGCTGACGCTCTAATGTCCTCATTTCTAATCCTATCCATCCTCGTCACATCCAATGCAAATCTTAGCATCTTTAACTCTGCCACCTCCAGCTCTGTCACCTGATCTATTAAAATAAGTTTAAAATCATGTCCTATAAAAGCTGACGAGCTCTGATGCTTCCTTCTAAAAATGATCATCTCCTCTGCTTTCCTGCAGCCTGTGGAGACGTCCTCCTAATGGGTACAGCCAACCTTTAAAATCCAGTGTCAGGTGCCCTGCTGTTATCGTAAGCCCCCCGGCAGGGCAACATGCTGAACGTCACTCCTGCGACTCCCACTGTCACTCCTCGGCCCTACTCAGGAGCCCTCTTGTGCAGCTGGAGTGACCCACTTTAGTGCCGTTGGAGTTTCAACCATACACTTCTCCTCGGTGCCCTCTACCATGCTGCCTGCCACCACTCTACCACACGCTGGCTCCATCATTCTTCCTTTCACTTTAACCTCCATCTCTCTTTCTGTCTTTTTCTCTGTTTCTCGATGTCTTTCTTCCTTTCTGCTTAAGTTTGTCTTCTCCTTCTTGGGATGCAGGAGTGCTGGTGCTAATTACAGAGAGCGAGTCTCAGTACCCCACAATCCCCACAGGACACCCCAAGGGACGCACTCATATACTCATCTACCTTTTCCAAGTCCACAAAACACATGTAGACAGGACATCCTTGTGAGGGTTAAAAGCTGGTCCAGTGGTTCACACCTGTGACGAAATCCACAACACATGTATGTTTAAATATTCATTTCATTTATGATATTTCTGAACTCCACCATTCCAATAAGGGCAAAAGCAGGTGCTAACTCTGCAAGGAGTTGTAGCCAACATTTGCAGTATGTTACTACGATCTGTAAAGTTTATTTCATCCATCCATTATCCAACTCGCTATATCCTAACTACTGAGTCATGGGGGGTCTGCTGGAGCCAATCCCAGCCAACACAGGGCGCAAGGCAAGAAACAAACCCCAGGCAGGGCACCAGCCCACCACATGGTGCACACACACATACACACCAAGCACACACAAGGGACAATTTAGAATCGTCAATGCACCTAACCTACATGTCTACGGACTATGGGAGGAAACTGGAGCACCGGAGGAAACCCACGCAGATATGGGGAGAACATGCAAACTCCACGAAGGGAAGACCTGTGATGCAAACCCAGGTCTCCTAACTGCGAGGCAGCAGTGCTATGCACTGCGCCACCGTGTAGCCCCGTTAATTTCATTGTATCTGATTTTACTCATATGAGCAAAAACCATAGAGTGTAAAAACCAGACACATTTAGGAAAGCCAGCTGACAGAAAAGACGTGAGAGACAAGCTGATCGATGGTGGGAGGTTCATGACACAAACAACTGGAAGATGGCATGGCAGGATAGCTGCCCTGTTTGGAGTGTCGGTAATTCCATGGGGCCGGGATTTATATTGATTAAAATAGGCCTGACTCATTGTCTTGGAGTTTATTTCAGAGCCATACAATTCAGTTGAGAGAGAGAGAGTGAGTGTGCCGGAGAGGTGGACAAGTGACAACTGGAAGGCGGGTTGAACAGATGGACAGAAAACATGTGAAGAACACTCAAGCTTGCTATTTTAAAAGTGCTGATATTTGCTTGACCAATATGGTTAAATCCACAGTCAGTCAGACATGATGAGAACAGGTGAAGGTGTTGTTGGCGTTCAGCCTAGAAACAGCCCATATCTGACCAGAATTCTATGAATATGAAAATATGTTAGTGGTTATAATGGCGAGGATCCAACACAAAGTCAAAAGTGCATCCATGCCGTGGATATTTGCCAGGTGGGACACATGGTCATCGGCATTTTCCCTGCTTGAAGAACTGGCTGTGTGTCCCTTTGCTTCTCTCTGGCCAGAATGTGTATGTATATATGATTATGTATTATTGGGAATGGAAGTTATAATTTAAAGCAAGTTAAATACGTATGTCTCTTTTAGTACCATATTTTTCTCGTTGAATTATTTCCACCATGGTTATAAAAGGGATGGGATTGTCTCTAGTCTGTTCGGCATCAAGAAACACATGCCAGGGGAGAAAGAGCACCCCCTGCTGGATACAGGGGTGCCAGCCCATCTCTGGGCACATTTGCTAACACTGGGTCGGGATAAAGTTACCCGTTTATAGGGGATATTGAAAGAAAACTGGACAGCATGGCAAAAACTGAGACTTGCATTGAATGGGAAAACATCAAACAAGCAGTCAATCAACCTGCCGGTGCTCCAAGTGTAAAAAATAAATAAAAAAACAATTGCAATTCATCCTGATCTTTTAAAGTGCCTTGGGTAAAGCTGTCTGCATAATGTGCAATAATAATAATAATTATAATAGCTTAGTACTAATGACCTTTAAGAGACTACGAGGAATTATTTGTTCCGATATTGGACAAGGGGCAAAAACCAATTTCCTCGCCTAGCCTGTTGTGACCTCTATATTTTTATGGGATCGATCCGTCTGCACGACGTCACTCTAGCACTGGGAAACAAACAGATTTTCTAAAGGGAAGAATCGTACTGCTGAGATGCCTTTATTTCCCTGAACCTTCTGTATGGCTGACAGATTCAAAAGAACTCATATTTGTTACGGTTCCTCAAAGATCCCACGCTGGATTTGCAGCTTTATGAATGTGAACAGGAAGACAGTTGTTTATTATTTGGTCTCAATCTCGCTTGCACCCCTACTGTTATTAGATTTGACTTACGGCCTGAAGCTCTCACACTCCTCAATGCAGCACTATTCGAGCAGAACCACCACCTGTTTTAATAATTTATTTTAAAGCCCTACTATGCATCTCTGCTCCTGAGCACACATTCTTAATTCTTATAAACTTTGCTCCAAGCCAGCCATTAGTAAAACTGGCAGATTTTGGTAGCTCAAGTGTAATCTCTGGGCGAATAGAAACCACTTTCAGTCAGTCATTTTCTAACCTGCTTAGTCCTGAACAGGGTCACAGGGGTCTGCTGGATCCTATCCCAGCTAGAACTGAGCACAAGGCAGGAACAAACCTTGGACAGGGTGCCAGTCCATTGCAGGGCAAATACACACACATACCAACCATCTACACACATGGGCCAATTTCAGATCACCAGTTCACCTAGCCTGCATTTCTGTGGACTGTAGGAGCAAACCCAAGCAGACACGGGGAGAACATGAAAACTCAATGCAGGGAGGACCCGGGATGTGAACCCTGGTCTCCTCACTGTGAGTCAGCAGTGCTACCACTGTGCCACCATGTCGCCCCAAATATGAACTGTTTATTTTTTATTGTTCAAATGAATAAAAAGTATGACTCCGATATTAGTATATTTTTAATTTGACTTTGGGAAATTGCAATCTTACTATAGTGGGCAACTTTTTAGCCTCAGTAATGTGGAAGCCTTGTGTTCCTTATAATGGGCCCTCAAAGCAAATTCAGCTCAGGAAAAAAGGCCAGGCATAACAAGATTTAAAACGTGAGTCCCATGATAGATCTCAGAAGATCAAATCAGACCTCACTTAGAGCAGATCACAATCCTGGAGCCAGGCCTTTGGGTCATAACATGTCTAAGAGAAGACCCCACTACTCTTCAGCATTAGGTCTAGAACCTCAAAGGTTGTTAATATCCGATCCTGGGTTTTCCCCAAAATGGAAAGCATGGCAGTACTTGTACTTGTGGAGCTCATACAGCACAAGTGGGTCACCTCACTATGACCATGAGCTGCAGGGAGGAAGTCATTGACTGTTGCTTGTATTTAAGCCCCCATCAAGTATTCATAGTATTCAGCCTTATTTTAGATGTTAGGTTTGATACTTGAAAGAGTCCCACTTAGTGATTCTGTAGTCAGCAGCGGACGACAGAGATAACTGACTTATACGGACGTGCTTCATCTCAATGCGAGTTGTGAATTGTAAAGTAATCTCATTGCTAATCATTGACTGTCTTTAGCACACATCGCGTTCAAACAGAAGATCGTTCATAAATGTACCTGGTACTACAATACCTCAATTCAAATAACATCGATTAACTATTAAAAGTACCACCTGATCTAAAGCTGTATAATCTGGACATTTTGGAAAGACAGGGACTGACCTGGGAACTGTTCACCACTTGGTGGTTAGCTGACTCAAAGAGAGGATCTTGGAAGAATCAAATAAGTATTGAGAGTGTGAACAGAACGTATGATAAGTTCAACTCTGACACCTGTAAGACTTATTCATGCATCATTAGGAAAAATGGAAATGTTGAACTCGTTGAGGGCCTTCGTAATGGAGGACACTACTATGAGATGTGACCTAAAGGTGGTCAATTCCTGTCACAGCACAAATCCTCAGAGCTATTGGTGGATGTCAGACTGGCAAAAACAAGGCTATTGCACAGAAAATGTTTTGGTTAAAGGTACAGAGAGATATTTCAGAATGAATTGGGGCCAGATTATGAAACATAGTAGAAATAACAGGCCAAAGTTCTTAACCATAACGAAGAAATAACTCTAATAATGACGCCAAAACACCTAACCAGAATCAAAGTAGAGTAAATGAAGCAAAAGAGTCTTTAACCTGGAAAGTGTCTGAGTACAAACACAAGTGCAAAGTCTTTGAATATCCGTAACTTTGGGCAACTAAGAAGTGCATAGTGCCGAACTTTATACTTATTATGGACTCGCTGGATTGACCAAGGATTATTGTGCGCTCAATAAAACCAGGAGATGATTAAAAAGAAAAAGGAAATAGTCAGGTCAAGCAAAGGGTCAAAAACCGGGAGGGCAAATCATCCCAAGAAGCCTGACCGTAAAGGACAAGACGGAATTCAATATCAAAGACAAAATGAAATAATTTCCAAATACAGAACACTACGACTTGCTTGAATATAAAGTGAATTATTGCTAAGTATTTTATAGGTGCTGAATCCACTGAGGGATAAAGTAGTGTGTGATCACTGCCATATTTATATGATCAGATGATCATCACCAGAACAATGATCAGGGTCATGTGGTGGGATTCAAAATGGATTTGTGTAAATGAAGAAAATGTGATGGTAAGGAAAATCAGCTTTGTAATATCAATCCAAACGAGATGCTAATATCAGCCATAAAATCCTCCCATATAAAACAGACAAAATTATATTAATAAACCTCGTTAATACTTCAAGAATGTTGTGATGGTGATGTCTGTTCAATTTTCCATAGCAATGCTATGGCAGCCACATCACAAAACAGTGATGCCCGTAGAAAATAAAATGGCAAAATCTTTTCAGCTATTGTAAAAGAAACTAAAAGTAAAACTAATGTCAGACATGAATGCAGTGCTCCCTGAAACCCTTATAAACATCAAAACATCATGAAAACAAGTTGCTCAAAGTAAACCAAAAAAAAAGGAAAATGTTGTCCATTCATAACTGGAATGAGACGCAGTCAGGCAACTGCTCCTTGGGTGTCTAATCAATGTCACCAGTGAGGGATCACTAAGAGCTCTGCTTCTTTCTATTTCACATACTCTTGTGGAGAGGCTGGCCATAAATCCAGGGCCTCCATGCCAGTAAGCGTCAGTTAAGCTAAAGGGACGTTCCCTCTCTCTAGGTAATCAGAGGGCATCAAACTTCCACGACATCAGAGGACATGTGTACCTTGATGCCAGCTCTCAAAGCAATGCCAGACAAGCCCCAGATGTCATCAGCAGATTCCATTCAATCTGACTGGATAACCTCTGGTTTACTGTCTTGGAGTTCTAGGAATTGCAGCCATCTTATCTGTGTGAGGACGTAAAAAGGGAGACAGGTGGAATCCTGAGTGATTCCTTGCTGTTGACAATTGGTCAGTCACATTGACAAGCAGAGACAGGCAGCTGCTGACCAGTTGGAAATTGGTTACATATTTACTAAGTGACGATCAGCTATCATTCAAGCAGACATACAGCATATTTAAAGAAAAATGAAATAAATTCAAACTAGTCGCTACCTTGTTGGATTAAAGACCAAATAGAGATGTGAAAAACAGCCACCACCCTACTGAGCTAAAGGATTACAATCAGCAAAACTCAACCTGAACATGGCGTGAGGCAGCTGGCTTAACAGGGCCAAGCAGCTGCTGTTCTGCAGGAATACACGCAACAACCAAAAGAATGCTACACTTGATTTTTGATGAAGTCCCCATTCAGTCCAGAGCTCGAGGTCCCTACTGCTAGAAATTAAACACATCACTTTGAAACACATAAAATCTAAAATAAACAGTCTGTTTCCCTCTAAAACAAAGTGTTCTCTCCCTTTTAGTTAATACTGTATTTTCTCTCTCTTCTACTTTGCTCCTCTCCTTTGACAAAACAAATAAACTTAGAATCTGAAAAGTTAACCCTTGAGTCCATCAGATAGAATCAAGCCACTTGGGTGGCTTGGGATTGCATTGAGATTTTTATTAAAAATATAATATTGTTAGACATTAAAAAAACCATTATGAACCTATATGCTCTCCATTACAATCTGTTTTCTTTCTTTTTTTCTTGTGCTCAAGAAATATTCTGTGAGGTTTTCTTATTTCTTGATTTTTGACTTTATGATGGTGGCTAGGGTACGTGGTCCCAGAAGTTGTGTCATGTGATGTTATCTATCAGTATTATAGATAGATAGATAGATAGATAGATAGATAGATAGATAGATAGATA
>JANRMT010034361.1:0-12116 GCA_026402145.1 Polypterus bichir lapradei | reverse complement strand
ATATATATATATATATATGTGAGAACAACACTCATATCAATGACAAAATAATTACATTAACAATCATGTTACGTTATTATTAAAATTTTTCCTTTTCTTTTTCATACCTTCTTTAACACACTACTTCTCCGCTGCGAAGCGCGGGTATTCTGCTAGTATATATATATATCTATCTTAGAGGCAGTCGTAATAAACGGGTGTCAATGTCGCATGTTAAGGCGGCTTTTTGTTTCTGCAGTTATATTTTTGAATAAAAGCACAATATTTGTGTTATACTTGTACCTTTTGTGAAAATGTTTCTTTGATATTTGGACTTCAGGTTTCATACATTATATAGCTTATGCCTACATTTTGTAATCTACTACTAGAATATAAAAAAGTTTCTGTTTTAACAATGTGTTTACACAGATTACTGTAGAAACAGAACAGACATGAAATGCGTGTGTTCCAAATAACGATCTATTATTTCCACTTTAAAACTTCACTTCACTCACAGATACTCAATCAAGGCATGAGCTGAGAAAAGTTCGTGCACAATCTAAATTGGTGGGGGGATGGAATAGCCGGCTGCTTCTAGCTTCTTTTTATCAGCACATTTAGAGGACAAAGGACGCAGTCAGAAAGGTGTGAAGCGATTTAAGGTGGGACGGATTTACAAGTTTTTCCGTAGGCTCTCCTAATTCTAGTGTTAAAGAGCTCAGACAGGTGCTACTAATTAAGATTACTAAATGGAGTAGAGGTGCACTTCTTAAAGGCAGAGTAACAGGTCTTTGAGAGCCAGAATTCTTGCTGATTGCCAGATGTTCAAATACTTATGTTCCTCACTGTATATATTATATATATATATATATATATATATATATATATATACACACACAGGTATATATACACATATAGTATATATAGATAGATAGATATTTACCAACTGAAGCAAAGGCTGATTAAAGTGATTTGTGCAGGCTTTAAAATGCAAGTCAGAGAGGACTGATCTAATAACATTTTGTTTTAAAATCCAGTGGCATAACGCCAACATTCTGAAAAATACTGCACTAAAGCAGTATCTGTTAAACTTGAGTCTAGGATGCTATGATGCACAAGATTTTCATATCATCAATATCTACTTTTTCTGAAATAAATTTCTAGCAAGAGTAACATTACAATTTATAATTTCATTACTGAAAAAGTTATAAAATGTATTATTTACTACATCTTTTAATGATTTTTTCTTTCTTCTATTGCAATTTTTTGAAAAGTAAATCAAAAAATTACTACTAATGCAACCATGGAGGCAAAAATTAATAAAAGATAAATGAAATTTAATTTCCATCTGTGTAACACTGGTAAGCAAAAGCTTAAATAATCAGAAAATCACTTTTTAAAATTTTTCAAAAAAGTTAATACCATCTATTAATTATATAGACAATGTCACAAAAAATGTGAAAAAGGGAATATAACCTTATGTTCAAATAAGATAGAAATTAAATAGTACTTTTTAAATGTAATATCAAAATGAATTATGTATGTGACTTAATATAGTCACAGTTTAAAATAGAAACATTATTACAGAAAAAATATTAGGAAAATACATAAATAATATTCCTTCACAGACATTCAAACCTCTATATCAAACATGGGATATTAACTATATTATTTCTAAAGAAGAGTTACCCTCAAAAATGATTTACTGATATCATACTTACAATAACAGATTTTCGCTGAAAGTTTATGTTGTTAATGCAGACGACCTGGTGGGTTGTAATTACAGAAAAAAAGGGCATTAGAACCAAGAAGCAATCATAAATGATTTGTCTGAGGTATAGTACTAATTTTACATGAACAAAGTAAACATAGTATTAACTGCAGATAGCAATTAAAAGGAACTGTAAAGAATACTTATAATTTATATGGCCGTGGGCTTTCAAAACCTTTATCTCCTTTCTTCTTATTCATTATGCACTGACAAGCCGATCAGCTGAAATGATTTAAATATTAAAAAAGAAAAGTGAATTTTTATCATCACGCTCCAAATACTCGTTTTAAAAGCTGAAACGTATTTACTTACAAATGCCGTAAAATGCACTGGGTGAAGTCAACGTTAATTCCGAAAACAGTTATTCTTGAAACGATTAACAGTTTTTTTGCCATAAATGCAATTCACAAAAGTCTAAGTTTATACAATTGCAACGAAATGCAATTCCATTAGCTTTAAACATTGTCTTATATAAAATTATACGTTACTTAAAGTTTACTGCTTGTGTCTTTTATGGACAAGACAAGGCCAAGCATATTCCAACAAAAATAAATTCCCAATACTTCTAACAAAAATACTGTAAATCTCCCGCCAGTACATTCGCTACAAAAAGCATCCATTTTGTACGTAACCTTTGACCTTCACTGAGCGGAACTGAATCTGAAAATATTTCTCTTATTCTTGAAATATTTGTAATGCTATTTGACTCGAAAGAGATATCGACAGAAACAATATAATTTATAAGTTTAACAAAATGTATTACTGCCGACTTTATCAACCTTTATAGCGGAAGTAGATGTAGTGCCTGTGATTTGCAAAGCGCATGCGCTGTCGCTACCCGATGTGCGGTGCCTACCCGGGTTGCGCGCGCATGCGCACGCATGCGCAAAGCTTTACTATTACGACCGTACCCGATCTGCGTTTTTCTATTTCGCGACACAAGTCCCCCATCCGATTTGTCTTGCGCACGCGCTCTCTGCTTAATTAAAATTCATTTCACGACGCTGCCCGATTTGTTCTGCGCATGTCTAATGTTTTAACGACACACGTCACTTGTCAGGTTTGGATTGCACTTGCGAGTCATTTTTGTGTTGACGTTTATCTCCGTCTGTAAGTGGATTTCTTACTGAAAAAGATGACAGCTTTTGGATTTTATAACGTCTTGGAAGAATATTTGTCGCCTGAAAATTTTAACTCCATTCGAATGATGAGGGAGCGACATGAAATGCGACGTATGTCTGTGAAGTGTATAATGGATACGTATAGCTTTTTGTAAGTACATCGTATTGATGAAAAAGGCCATAAGGATTTTCCTTTTTAGTTGCTATACGAAATTCGTAATCTCGTGGTTTAAATGTGAAAGTCGCAGCATTTTCCGTATTTGGGCCAATGGATGCATTTCATTTATTTCGTAACACCCTATTAGAATTTGGTGGTGTGTTTCTTTTAACATTTGTTCGCATTTTTCATCTTAAAGAGTGAACGGCATGCTAATAATCAAGCAAAACAATGAAATCAAGGTGTCGAATTAGGAATAGAATTAGGAGAGCACGTCTGACACTCGACCGGTGTAAAGTGTGCCCTCCAAAGCCATCGGTATTTTTTATTTTGTTGGTATCAGATTACATCGTTACAATAGTTTTTCCATAGTAAAGTTAACAAACATATAATAATGAAGTCTAAATTACATACAAGAGTAGCAACAGCTAAGTTATTACAAGAAAGCGAGATGCAGATAATAACATTACAAATTGATAATGAAGCAGATCAGAATCTTACACGTTTTAATTATTTTAGTGTGTTATCCGTTTTTAAAAGCTATTTCTAGCATATTAATGTCCATACAGAAAGATGTAACAGAGGGTCTAACGTTTTGTACTTTACACTTATTAATATTAAATTAATGAAGCAAGGAAACCAGTTACTCCTTTTTCTAACATTTAGTCTTCAAAATTGTATACAGTATAAGAACAATACTTAAACAGTGAGATATTGGTTTGTCATTCAAGACAGTAACAGAAATAAATCTTTCTAAAACATTTTGGAATAGGAGTAAAAATAAAAGAAATCTGAGAGGATTTTTTTTTATTTGTACATAAACTACATTTTGGCGATATATTAATGTCATACTTATGAATTAATTTGTTAGTTGGGTACTATTTATTCATAATTTTGAAATGGATTTCTTTAACCTTGTTTGGTAGAAAAAATCTATGGCGGACAACATGCAATTTTAAAATTTATATCCAAAGCCATCAGAGAAGTGTGGTGTGTGTCTCATGTGGCACAATGACAGGCTGGGCACCTGCTGTTGTCATTTGTCATTGGCTTATCATTTAAGCTGTTGGTTTAGGAGAAGTACGCACACAAACACATTTTACTGAATATAATGTAGAAGGCTTGCTCCTTAGAAATAACTTCTTTCTTATTGCTGCAGTTAGAAAAACAATGCCCCTTTATTGTATTTTTTTATTGACCCTACAGGATGCCCAGTGGTAACCAGCCTTCCAAGTGGCTGAACAGATGCCAGTGTATCCGAAGTCTGAGACACAACAGGATGTCCTTTTCTTCTGCTTTTAAGATTCCCAATTCGAGATGATGTGCAGTTCATGTTAGATTTGCTGTTTCTACAGGTAAGACTACTGAAGCTTTGTTTCAAAAGTAATTTGTGCACAATTCCTGCAAAGCCTCCCCATATTTATTACTTGATCTGTAATATTTTGCTGCCTTGAATACTGTTCTGTATGTCTGCTCACTTTGTCCAGTAACTAACACGGCTTTTTAATTTTAGACAGAAAGCCTCAGAGTGTGAATTCTCACAAACGGAGAGACTGAGGCACATCAGTCCCAGCAGTCACTAAACAGGAATATTGTTCTGTTTTGCAAAATAACATTTATTTTCTTTAGTTACTGTGCTTTTGTTGTCGGATTTTGAAAGAGCTGAGACTTAATTTTAACTTAAAACAAAACTAAGGTAGGAGAGAAAAACGGAAGATTTTACATGTAAGTACCGACACCTGAGCACATTACATTAGAAGTTCAGATATACAGATTGTAACACAGTGTCTACTGTATGTGTAATGTAAAAGGAAAAAGAGGATGCTACATACAATGACAGTTAAGTTGGGGTTCTTTCAACATCCAACAAAAAACCACAGTAATTTTCAAAAATATTATTAGTCAGACTTTACTCTAAGCAGACCTTTTATCTTTTGTGATGGTTTAGTTCGGTAATAATTGATCTACAGGTGAACAATGAAAGTAGGCAGAACAAGAAGTAAGAGTACACTGTATTAATGTTTGAACTCCGTGAGTGAATATCTACTGTGTTTATGTTTTTAACAGTTACAGTGAAGTAGAAGAGTCCGGTCGTGTTATGGGGCAGCATTTCAACAAGAAGGACGGAGAGATGTGTGCCATGTTGAAGTAGTGGCTGCCCCTCCTGCCTGGCACTTCTAGAATCCTCCATCTCAATCCCTGCACTGATCTGCTGTGCCTTTGCTAAGTGATCACGAGGTATTGGCCTTTTTGTTTTTTGTTTTTTTTTTCTTCTGAAAACTGTCTCGGTCTCATTACACTGGCTGTCTGTCTCACATAGAATTGATTTTAAGGGTCTATTAAATAATTAGAAGGCTTTGAGTATTTTAGACCCTGCCTGTATTTTGGAGTGTTTGCTCCCAACATCTCTTTTCTGAAATGTTGCTTTGCTTTTTATTCCAAGATCAACCATAAAAACTGGCAGCTTTCTGTACTCTGGAATGCTTTGCCAATAGAGGACTGCCAAGCTACAAATGTCAAGCATTTCAAAAAACTTCAACAAGCCCACTTTTCTAATTTGACTTTTTCTTAATTACTTGCTTTGGTTGTAATAGTTTAGAAATGGTACTGTGTACACTTTGTAAGCTCTGCACTGGGCACTAACCTCTGCTGTTTTTCTCTGTTGTTTTTTTTCCAGTTTATTGCAATGGTGCCCCCCTGCGTCTGCACCGTCTCTTACATCAACTCAAACTGCCTGTGATAGAAGAAAAGTTCACAAGACGTCCTGAAATGGAATTGTGATTGGACTGAGACGGCCACATTTATGTATGCTGGGATGTGCAGACTGGGAGTCTGTGTGGGCTTTAGCTTGGGACCCCCAGAGGTTTATTATCTCCAGAATGCTTGAAGGCTGCAAGTTTGTCTTTGTCCCCGGCCATTTGACCAGGCAGTGTATTTATTACAAAGGACAAGGACCCCTCCATCTGCTTCTTATTTACTTTTATAATGCCTTCAGTTTTCTTTGTAACTGTATATTTTTGTAGAGCAATTTGAGCTGCACTTGTAAGCAAAGGTGATGTAAATATATTATTAGTGAACATCTTGTTCATAAAGCTAAAATACCATTTTTCCTTTTGACAAATTTAATGATCCACTTTTACTGTGTTCAAAACCTTGGCTAATATTTTTTTTAAATACTAAGGTAAAAATCTGTAAATATATTTGTGTTCTCCTTCCCTAATACTTTTTAACACCTCCCCCAGTTTGCCATTTTCATTGTAGTTCTGTTCTAGTTAAATGCATTTACCATTTATACATCTTTATGATTACTGAATTTTCTGCTCATAATATATATACAGTATATATACATATAAATATGGGTGTGTGTATAATTCGTTTTTGAGAAACATTGTTCACAGATCTTACAATACACTTATATATTTTTTATTGAAGAAATAAATGGTATGTTTAAAAATAAAAGTTTATTTCCTTTTTTTTAAAGTTATAACAATGAACTGGCTCTGTATTAATATGGGTGAATAAAACCATTGACATGAGATGAGTCTGCACACAAACAGTGGTGTGTTATGTTGATTAAACTTGTAAGAAAGAATATCACTGCCCTCTGTCCACAAGCTGTTCATCATAAACTGAATTATTTCATGCTGTTTAAATTCTGCTCAGTTAGTGGAGAATATTTTATTTTACAGCTGTTAAATTCAGTTCAGTTTTATTATATTAATAGGTAAGTTGGTTTCTCAGTGGGTTTTACAGAGACACCTTGAAATAAAATTAAAAACACATCACTAAGAACAAATGTATTACAAATATGAACTATAGCAGCAAGCACTTACTGTAAAAAAATAGATCAAATAGATTGATTCAAGTGATAACAGCTCACTTCCTTAATTTAAGTCTGTGGGTATAAAGTTAAACTTCTCTGTAAGCCATTGGAATAAATGAGGATTTTAACCAGTGGCTTTATGCTCTTCATTTCTTCAGCATCTGAACTGATTGCACAACTGAGAACGAATTAAAGAATTTTAACAAGTGGGCAGTCACAGTTAATACTAAGGGGGACAGTCAGCACAATGCAATACAACACAGTGTTAATTCTTTTCTTTTTTTGAAAAGGGACCATATATTTCTATAAAACTGGTCAGATACATTAGGTTTTGTAAACCTGATGCCTTAAGACAATTGGCAATTTTATTAATAATAATTGATGTCTAAAGATATTTTTAAACAAACACAATTTTCTCATAAGAGGGAAATTGCAACAATAGATCAAAACGGAAAGGAAACTATATGATTTATTATGTGAGTGGGAAAATAAAAACACTACATATTTTATATAAAATATATAGTACCTGACAAATAATACAAAGAGTACACAGCATGTGTTTCACCCTAATTGGGGCTTATCAGGTGTGCACACCTAACATTCCTCTTTCGGCGATCGAATCTTGGACATCAACGTTGTGCCACAAAGGCTGCTTCGTTTATTTTGCAGGATGAATATTTTCATTATGGTCAACTAATGTGGGACTAAAATGAATATACCATAATGTCAAGTTGTACTGCATGCACAGTTCCGATCGGGCCATGCCGTAAAGTGGATTTTTTTGTTTTAATGTTTTTTTCCATTAAGCGCATGCGATGTATGTCACTACCTGGTTGCAGTTGCCGGCCCGATCAGCGTGCGTGTACGTATTAAAAGGCTACGTCATCACACGCTTTACGGTGCTGCCCAATCTGTTTAACGCATGTGTGAACACTTTACGGCATGTTAGGCTTTCAATATGCCTGTGCGCGCAAATCGGGTAGGCACACAGATCGGGTAATGACAGTGCCTGTGTGAAACTTTGTGCGCACGCCTCTGTGTGTGTGTGTGTGTGTGCTAAACATTTAGGCATGTGTACTTAATGGGTCCACTCTGTAGCTGTTTTGCGCCACTGATGCGTAGGTAGTTTCTCGAAAACTTTTCTAGCGTTGTTAAAAGTGTGCTTTCCCCCCAAATTTGGCCGTGTTTGAAAGAGTAACAAGGGACAAAATATTGATATTGTGGTATGTGGGTTTTGGAGTATTTTAAAGGGTACTCGAAACACCAAAAAAAACTATAACACTTAGGCCAGGTTTATACTTCACGTGACGCATGCTCCAGAGGACGCTATTGCTACGCATTACTGTATACTTGTGCGCGTACTTTACGTAAATCTGGAGGAATCCACCAGGTGGCAGTGCGAGATATTATCACGATGAGAACAGGTTCAGCTTCGCTGTGTTGTGAATTGCCTGGAACACCCATTAAATTCCGATGACACCTTACCGCAATGTCTCTGAAAAGGATGTTTAATGATTAAATTCATCAGTCGAGGGATTTGTCCATTTCAGCTATCATTGGGCACGAGGCATCAGCTCATCGCAAGGTGAATACAAGCACACACATACCCGCTGGCATAATTTTAGCGTCACCAAATCTGCATATCTTTGGAAGGAGCACACTGTGGAAACCCGGCAGGAAATAGAAGCGACGTAACGCAAGACAGCAGCGATAACGCTCCGCAACCGTGTCACCGTAATATGTGTAATTATTAACAGTATTCATTATTTAAACGAAATTACCGATTTATCTGTAAAATGTAACATACATACAGTACTTCAATGCATTTCATCATGAAAGTGATATCAAATCTAAGGATTCTAAATGTGCAGAGAGTTGGAATATCATACTATTAATGCGCTCAGTGTGGCGATCGATTGCTGTTTGCCGCTGCTGTCAGTACCGGAGGAAGTCCTAGAAAAAAAGACAGCACAGAAGACAGTATGTGAGACTTTTTAAATGTATCGTGTCATTACGATCGGGGATATGCGACGCTTGAATACAAAAGCACCACGAATGCATCTGTATTTCGGCATTTTGCTTCACCACTTTGAAACATTCATTAAACACACCGATCTCGTAGGATCCGCAAAGCGGCTTTCTGTCACATGTAGGTAGTAAACAGAGAATTTGACGTCACATTCCAACTTTTAGCATATTGTGCCTGCCAACTTTTGTAATGACGCGACTATCATAACATCCTTTCCCAGCGTCAATCACATCATGCCCTTTGCCATACAGTATTACACGCTCATTGCAAAGTACGCTGCAGTTGATAATACAGTAATCCCTCCTCGATCACGGGGGTTGCGTTCCAGAACCCCCCGCAATAGGTGAAAATCCGCGAAGTAGAAACCATATGTTTGTATGGTTATTTTTATATATTTAAAGCCCTTATAAACTCTCCCACACTGTTAACATTATTAGAGCCCTCTAGACATGAAATAACACCCTTTAGTCAAAAGTTTAAGCTGTGCTCCATGATAAGACAGAGATGACAGTTCTTTCTCACAATTAAAAGAATGCAAACATATCTTCTCTTCAAAGGAATGCGTGTCAGGAGCAGAGAATGTCAGAGAGAGAGAGAGCGCGAAAGAAAAGCAAACAATCAAAAAATTAATACGTGCTGTTGGGCTTTTAAGTATGCGCACAGCGATAAAGCAGCCGCAAAGAAGGGAGCAATGTGAAGGTAGTCTTTCAGCATTTTTTAGAGTAGCATCCGTATCTTCTAGGCAAACAGCCCCTCTACTCACATCCCCTCTATCAGACGCAGAGAATGTCAGAGAGAGTGAGAGACCGAGAAAAGCAAACAATCAAGCACCGCTCGGGAAGCACATCGTATATCATTGAGGAGTTTTATTTAATATATAATACATGCTCTGATTGGGTAACTTCTAAGCCATCCGCCAATAGTGTCCCTTGGATGAAATCAACTGGGCAAACAAACTGAGGAAGCATGTACCATAAATTAAAAGACCCATTGTCCGCAGAAATCCGTGAACCAGCGAAAAATCCATGATATATATTTAGATATGCTTACATTTAAAATCCGCGATGGAGTGAAGCCGCAAAAGTCGAAGCGCGATATAGCGAGGGATCACTGTAATACATTTTATTTATATAGCACCTTTCCCATGCTCAAGGCGCTTCACAATCAGTCTTAGAAAAAAAAATTACAAATTACAGCAGTTTTCTATTTGGTCAAACATAAACGACTTCCAGTCTCACACTTATGTTATCCAACCATTCTAAGCTCTTTAACGTTTCTAACACTTTTCCGATATAAAGTACTGTTTTGTTTTTTTTTTACAATTTTGAATGGTTGTTAATTACGTTTTCTCCTGAAGCGTTACATTATAGTAAAAGCAAAAAATCTTATCACCATTCAGTGTTTCAAAGAGAATGTACCTCATGAAACTCATACCTAGAGATTTTCAATCTATCTATTTCATATTCCCACTAGCAAATTATACACATGTGAAACAATATTAGGCTTAATTAATTATTAAACGTTTTACAAAAACAGTGCTACATATAAAATTGGTTTTAAACTTGACAGGGAAACATTTTAGGAAACAGTCATTTATTTATTGATTTGCTCCATCAACGTTTTCACTACTAAAAGCTGTATGTGTGAAATACTGTATGTTATGTCAGTGTCAATTGAACGGCATGTGACAGCCAGGAAATTTACAAAATTCTACATTTTTCAATAACTTTTGAGTTTGAGACAATCTTGACTGTTCTCAAACCTTTTTCATGCAACATTTAAGTACATCGCAAAAGCCCAACTTACAGTAGCTCAACATAAAAACTGTCTTTGAGTCATTATCTTTTTTTATTTTTGATAAATATCAAATACTTTTACAACTACTAATAATAATAATACATAGTGGGTCAGTTGCAGCATGCATTTAACAGGGAATCGTACCAAGGTGATCTCATCATTAAACATACAGTATTTATTGTCTTGTGCATACAGTAGAATTATATTGTTACTGTCTTTCCAGAACAGTGATAATATAATAAAACACAAAAAATATAAATTGAATACAATATTATAAAATATAGAGTATAGATACATTCAAGTATATTTAAAATATTTATACATAGTCTTTTTCTTACAATGTTTGTTATTACAATTGGCTGTTCAGTAACTCCGCAACTAAAACACTTTCTCTGAAGCCATACTGTGGGCCACTGGTTCTTTAATATTTGCCAGAAGGGAGGAGTAAGAAAACAGTTGTGCAGAATGGCACATTGTGCATTAATCTTAGCAGAATGTCTTTTAGATATCCTGGACAGAAGACAGCTGAGTGCCAGTAATATTTTGTGGCTTTCACCACGCTCTGCAGTGACTCAAGCATGTGTGCCCTACCAGGATGTGTTGCAGCCAGTGAAGATGGACTCTAGACTGCACCTGTGAGACATCTCAGTTAGGCATTGGTGAACTTGGTAATAGACAAAACATGCTGTACCCTCATCAATTCATCAGTGATTGTTACCGTATGAAATTTAAACAAGCTCACCATTTCCACAGCATCCCACAAAAACAAACCATAGCGTAATCTGTTCTCTGCAGTCTATAGCCTGCTCCTTAATTTTCAGACATTAAAGGTCAGATTGTCCTGGGACTGCTGAGTCAGCAGATAGACCTCTTGTCTGCAAGCCATTTCATTATTGTTGGTGATCAGTCCTATGATGGTGATGTCAGTAGCATTTTTAATGATGAAGCTGGTGTGGTGTCTAAACACAGTCACACTTAGGGATTAGCACACTACCCCATAGTGTGCCTGGGATGAGGGTGAGCATAGAAGATATGATGCTGGCAATCTGAAAAGCCAAGGTCTGTTCACTATGAACTCCAAAATCCAGTTCTGTTGGCACAACAGTGTTGAATGCTAAGCTATTGTCTATAAACATAACTATAAACATAACTCTGTAAGAGCAGTTTTTACATTATCCAAATGGGCCAAGATGATATGGAGTATAAGACTTAACTGCTGTACCAGTATGCATCATGGAGATGGAGAAGGGGAGCAAAGTTATGTACTAAGTTCAAAGTTAGTAAGAAGTCTGAATGAGTGCAGTTAGTTAGTTAGACTTCTCACATACAACACACAGTTATGAACATAAAAAAGTATAAATAAACGGGCACATTTTAAATATTACAAAAGATGTCAATCATGGAACATATATTCTCCCTATCTCTCTCATATTATATAT
>JANRMT010034355.1:0-31682 GCA_026402145.1 Polypterus bichir lapradei | reverse complement strand
GGAAAGAGGGCTTTGTCATAGTACAAGCACATTGGCTAATGCTTGTCAGTAGTTATAGGCGGGCGGCATGTGTCAAAATCGCAATTAGAGCTGTCAATCATAATGATTTATGACCTTTAAGCCCCGCCCCCTATGGCGTCACACCGGAAGTCCCGCCCCGATGATGCAAGACCGGAAGTCCCGCCCCGTCGCCTCCTGATGACGTCACGCCGGAATTCCCCGGCTTCGGATTGGTCCAGGGCCCCCTGTCCCCGCCCCGACTCCTCCTTGAACCCGCCCCTGGCTCCTGATTGGTCGAATAAACTGTCAAGGGTCCGTTTGATGGATGCCTGACCTCTGGTTGAACCCGCCCCGCACCTGCCGGGTGAAATAAAACTGTCAAGGTCCGTTTGATGGATGTCTGACCGCTGGTTGAACTCCCCACCGCCCCCCCTCTCCCGAAAGACAAGCCCGGGCATGTTACAGCCTTTGTGAAATAAACTGTCAACGGTCCGTGTGATGGATGTCTGACCGCTGTTTGAACCCGCTCCCACCCCACACCCACCTGCCTGCCCAGGAAACTGTCAAGGGCAGTTTGATGGATGTCTACCCCCTCCTTGAACTCCCCACCGGCCCCCCTCTCCCGAAAGACAAGCCCGGGCAAGTGACAGCCTGTACCTCGACAAGCTCAGACATGCCCGGGCCTGTCCTGATCAGCTCAAACATGCCCGGGGGCTGTCTCGGCCCCCGCCCTTTCTCTGGCACAATCCCAGACACGTCCGTGGCGTGTCCTGACCAGCTCAGACAAGCCCAAAGTCGTCCCTGCACCAGTCCCAGCACGTTCACGAAATTAAAATATCTCTCTCATCTTGGCTTCTCTAAGTCAACCTGCTTTTTTGCCCCTCACACAGACAACAAATTGTCAGCTGGAAGACACGGTCTGAGCCAGCCAGCCAGTGCGATCGCACCCTGTTTCGGTCCCCGTGGGTCAGGCCGTACCTGACGGGCAGCCTTCCCACACTGCCCGGTCCCCCACACTTCCCTGCCAAAAGCCTAAAAAGCCAAGCATTTTGTTCTATCTACGATTTTAAGATGAGCACACCATTAAAGCATCTCATCTTTGCTTCAAACTAAGTCAAGCTGCCTTTTTTCCAGCTCACACACAGATAACAAACTGTGAGATCAAAGACACGGGCTGAGTCAGGACGCATTTAAACATAGGCTCCCCAGACTTCCCGGCCACTTCTGAAACCGGACGGCATAAAACAGCCCAGCATTTTCTAAAGACTCTGACCGGGAAAAATGGAATCTAGGACCCAGGTCCCAAAGTTCCAGCCTGGGCGAGTTACCTTATAACCTGTCCTGCTTTAGGTAAGAACCCTGTATCTATTATTTAAAATATCTATCTCAACTTTGATTCATCTAAACCAAGCTGCCTGTCCTGAAAATCTTATAGAAAATTTCCCAGAGAGAAAGACCAAGTGGCAGACCCAGTCAGCTTTAGCAGCCCCTGCGACCAGGCCCGTGCTCTCTGCACAGAGAAAAGGTCAAATCAGCTTTTGCCTTCCCCCTCCCGATAGCCGAGATATACGGCTGTCCAGCCAGTGTATAAGTTATCAACTCGCTGACCAACTGCATCTGTGAATCTTCACACTTAAGTTGCGCAAAAGCCAGAGGTCGCTCAGGAATTCTTTTGAGGCACTTTTCAAACGTCGGCGTCCTTTTTCATGTCTTTTCATTTTGGTTCCTCCTGGCTTTGATAAGCGCCGACATTTGGGGATGGCCTCCAGACCCTCCCGATAGCTTCAGGTACACAGAGCTCCAGCGTTTGTATAACCTGTCAATTCCCTGAATGGATGGTGCTATCTGTTGTAATCTCCTACACAAAATGCCCCGAGAAAATGCAGGAAATTTCTGGCATTTTTGAAAATTGTGATCATTGCACGGAGTTTTAACAGCAACCTGTAGCCGGGTCACTCACGAGATGGCACCGGTATGTGTTCAGATCTAAACAGCCCCTAATATATGACGCGAAATATGACATTTTTGTCTAAACAGAGAAAAGACGTCTGTTTTAAAATGACCATTACAACTTGAAAAAAAGTGCGTCGCCGTCCTATATAATAACCAGTAAACTAGAGCTGATTATCACAATTTTGGAAACCGCTAAGAAAAGACGAGATGGACATGAATGACGGTTTGTCTGTATTTTAACGTTACTGTGTTATTTTGTAATGGATAAAATCCGATATTAACAGACTTCATACTGACTATCTTTGCAGAAGCTGTTGTCCCGCAAGATCACGGTAAGATTTATTTTGATGGTTATGATTCTCTATGCATAACTATTATACGCGCTAAAGGCAAAATTTAAAGTCTGGTTCCTTATGTCTTTTTCCGTTTAGATGTCTATATCGAGACTGATTCGGGAAATGGTAAATTATTTTTTTACTTTGATTAAAATGTGCATGGTTTGATTATCTGCGCATGGACAAGATTGACTCGTGCACGCGCTTACTGGATAGCGCGCAGACCGCGGCGCATGGGTGATTTTCACTTCGGATGGGAGCGCGCGCTTCAGGATAGCGCGCACAGTCCCAAGACCGTCTCGCCTAATCCAACTCCGAGTGAAATGTAGTTTATTTTAATGCATGCTATTAGCTTAATGCGTTATTTATCAGTCTTTAAATGTATAGGCCTTAAATAACCGTTTAAGGTGCTCGTGTCAGCGCCTATCGAGAATACTTTATGCCGGTCTACATGAATCATGTTTTATTTCAAAAATAACTTACGGATCAATCCTTTATTTATTTTTCTAGAAAATTATGTTCCAATAGATTCATCGAACCATTATGATGATGATGATACAGGTAAGAATATATTTTTTAAATCGATAAAGTGTTTACAAATTTCCTAACGGCGGCTGTCTGCGCGTTCATACCTGGTGTTTTCAATGTTCCAAACTTTGCGCGTATGTCCTCGGTCATGCCTAGTGTTTACAAAGTTCCAAAAATGTGCAGCTTATTCGCGCTTTCATTGTAAATTAAAATGTCATTATTTTCATTCAGTATTGTCGAACCGAAAGGCCCCAGGGTTTTTACAAGCCTCGTCTATTTGTGGAATCCTAGGGTAAATGAATATTATAACACGTTCATTTATTTATCAGGGCCGTTTGTCTAATCTGGAAAAGTTTGTGTCCATTTTACAGTATGGAGTGCACGGGCGCTTTGTTAAAATGTATCGGATTGTTACAATTAGGCTAGCATCTGCTAGAGTCTGTCTAGCTACCATAAAAGATTTTTTTTATAGTGCCGTGCTTCTATAGGTCTGAACAGGGAGTGAAAAAAGTGGGGATGACGCGTAATAAAACCTCCTCGGTTTATCATCAGCCTGCCTGTGTGTGTGTGTGTGCTTGTCTGTCTGTGTGTGTGACCTTTTATTTTAAAGGGGCGTATGCATTTTGTTTGAGCTACGCCAGGCCGCGTGTTCCGGGAATGTTATTTAAAACAACTTAGGCATTTTCAATGCGCGCCTCTGGGTGTGTGTATGTGTCTGGCCTGTTATTTTAAAGAGCGTATACATTTTTTTTTTTTTTTTTCTAGACGAAAATCCTTTACAGAACGAAACAGTTTCTCAAAGGGATTCCCCAGAGGTAATCAGCCTCAGTGAGTGTCATTTTCAGTTTTATCCAAGAAACGCCTGGGGTTCAGACGTATCTCCAGATGTTGTAAAAAGGTCTTTAACTTTTCTTTTCAGGCTCCCCGGGTATTTTAACTCAGTTGTTGAACGGATCAGAAAGTCTAAACCAATACCGTAACTGGCGGACCACACAAACACCGCCCCCGTCTGAGGTCAGCTACCCGCCTTCGTCCAGGTCCTGTGCCAGCCGACGACGGATTTCTCCCAGCCCCTATGACAGCCTCAGACGGCGTTTATCCCGTCGGGGGTCCCGATCGCCTACAACGACTCACTCTGACCTCGCCTCTCGTTATTCCCTTAGGCCTGAACACGAACAGAGGCATCGAGAAAGGCTGCAAGAGCTGACTGAAATCCTTGGCCTGTTAGTGGATCATTTTGTAGAATTAGAGGGTCCTATGTACAATTCTGCACCCGATATGTGCAGATATTTGATGAATATGCATGCTTTTTACAAGGTTCTAAACCGAAATTAAAGGATAGGTGTTATATGACTTTTTTTATTTTTTGCATGAAAAATAACATCGGCTGCAAATCAATATTATTATTATACTCTGTGATTATAACTATTACCTTTGATTCAATTTAGGTCATGCCTGAAAACGGGTCTAGCGAAAGCAACGACAGCAGCGGTGACAGCAGTGACAGCAATGACGGTGACCGCAATGTGGTTGATACAGACAGTGAACGTGAATATCCTGCCAGGCGTAAAGGTAGGAAAAGACCGTCCAGTGAAAACCTGAGACTATTAAAAGAGATGTCTGATAACCTCGAATATTCTATAAAGCCCCCTAAAATCCCGACCCCTCCACGATCTCCTGAAATTGTTCAATCACCATTCCCCGTGACACATCCGATCGACAATTTTGACCTGATTGACAATGCGCTTCAGGTTCTAAATTCTGATGAAATAGCCGTAGTTAACGCTCTGCTGGAGCTTTTGAAGAATATTTCTTCTCAGGCCAGATCGTCTTCAGCCGCTTCACCAGCGCCTCATACCCTAGACACGAATGTCATATCCCCACAACCTTCTACCTCACGTCCAACGTGTACATCACCTACCTCAGGGCCCAGTAACGCCCTTCTTCAACACTCGCCTGTTAAGGCCTTAACAGAGTCGGGTAATTCACCCCGACATCGTCAGACGGGAACAGGTGTACCTAATTTGTCCCGGGTAAATTCGAGTCTCGAAACCAACTCTCCACAACCCTCTACCTCGCATACGGAGAATCCTTCGTCTCCAGAGCCGTGTGTAAACTCTCCACATCCGTCTACCTCTCGATTAAATAATTTGTCTATCACGGAGCGTCCAAAATTTAACAATATCGAGATTAGACACCGCTTCAATTTTTCTGAGGCCTACACGCTGGATTCATTCGCCGAAGTATTTCATCATATGCACGAGACCCTTCAGCAACTTTTAGACGGTTTTACCAACACTTTGAATCCTCAGGATCTAGTGCAGCTAGAATTACGTGCCGATTCTCTCAACCCCGGTGTTTTTTCCCTAACCCCGGCGGGCACGCTTTCTGTCGAGGACTTTTTTCATCAAATTGAGTTACTTCTCCAGAGTCACGCCACTATTTTAGCCGATTCTAGTCTAACGCTAATCGTTCAGGTAGTCAGGGTTCCGGCTGGTGGAGGTGGTCCTAGGCGTAAAGCACACACCCTTTTCAACGATATAATCGTTCAAAAGAAACGGAAGCACCTATGGATCTCTTTCAGCCCGGATGATCAGTGCTGTTTTGCCAGGGGTTTGTTGGCTGTATTAAATGACAGGTTCAGAAACAATCAGAAATTGTGTGAACAAGAGGCTCGTCGGCTGCACGTCAGGGTCGGGTTATCAACGGATCAGAAAGTAACGTTTTCAGATGTAGAAAAATTTGAGAGGCTCATGGGTATCAAAATAATCGTCTGGTACCGGGAATCGAACACTAGCGCTCTATTAAAATTTGAAGCGTCCCAGGGCCGAAAATCAAAGACGGCGTTCTTGTTTTTACACCGTGAGCATTATTACGGTATTTTGAATCTAAAAGGCTTTCTGGGTTTTTCCTACATCTGCGATTTCTGCTACACGGGCTATTCTGATCCGGCACGACATCGATGCGAGCAGCATTGTAACGTCTGTTTATCTACAGACTGTCGCTCGGTTGACGGGGAGGCTTTTCGATGTTCCGATTGCCATCGTTTCTGTCGATCAAGGTTTTGCTTCGATCTCCACAAAACGCGGACATTTAACGAAAAAACGCGTCGGTCTGAAAGCCTCTGTGATACCCAGAAAGTCTGCGCACTCTGCAATCAGAAATACGTGGTGAATGCCGAGTCAAAACCTCACAAGTGTCGACCCAAACACTGCCGCGTTTGTAGAGCGGTCGTGGAAGAGTCGGATGAAAATCATCAGTGTTTTATTCAAAGTTTACCGGAAAGACCGCTCCAAGAAAACTATGTGTTCTACGATTTTGAGTGCCGTCAAGATGACGGAATCCACATCCCCAATTACATCCACTGCATACATTGGAACGGTCAATCTTGGAGTTGGGCCGGTGAGGATTGCGTGGCAAAGTTTTTCCACAGATATCGATGTCCGAAATACGAAGATTACACGTTCATAGCTCACAATTCTAAGGGGTATGACGGCTATTTCCTTTTGAAATATCTCGTCGAGAACGGACAAACTCCGTCTGTTACATCTCAGGGGTGTAAACTAATGTGCTTTATAGAAGAAGATTATAACTTGAGATTTATCGATTCGTTGAACTTCTTGCCTATGAAACTGAGCAGTATGCCCAAAGCCCTGGGATTCCAGGCTCAAAAAGGGTACTTTCCCCATTTCTTTAACACCGCTGAAAATCAAAATTACATCGGACCGTACCCCGAGCCTAAATATTATGGTTTTGAGCACATGATGAGCCAGGAAAGACAGGAGTTTTTGTCTTGGTACGATTCGATTAAAAGTGGTACCTTCAACTTTAAACAAGAAATGGCCTACTATTGTCGAAACGACGTGGTTATTTTGAGAACGGCGTGCATGAAATTTAGACAGGAAGTGCTGAGGATCGGCAATATTGATCCTTTTCAGTGTATGACCCTAGCTTCTCTCTGCCTGTCCATGTACAGACAAAACTGCATGCCCGATAATGCAATCGGAATCATTCCATTACAAAGGCACTCACAAAGCTTATTCCAATGCTTCTATTCAATGGCTGATGTTTCTTTCCGAAAAGGAAAAAATAAACATTCGGCACGCCCTGAATCACGGCGAAGTCAAGATGGGTTCCTTTTATTTAGACGGTTATGCCCAAGTTCAGGGAGTCCCGACGGCCTTTGAGTTCGCTGGATGCTTTTATCACGGATGTCCAGAGTGCTACGAGGCCCAAGCCAAACATCCTCTCACCGGGGCTCCTTATTCCGAATTGTTTCAAACGTTTGACGACAAACTCAAGAATTTGCGTGAAACATTTAATCTGACGGTGAGAGTCCTTTGGGAACATCAATGGGAACGCATGAAAAAAGAGGACTCAGAGCTTCAGGATTTCTTAAGACGCTTTGAGTTTCCTGAACCTATCAATCCCCGTGACGCCCTGTATGGAGGGCGCACCAACGCGATCAAATTATATCATAAGGTTCAAGGCGACGAGCAAATGCATTATTACGATTTTACTAGTCTGTACCCTTACGTCAACAAAACAAAAACCTACCCGATCGGCCATCCGACCCTTGTTTTCCGGGAGTTTGGCGATCTTAAGAAATACTTTGGGCTTATTAAAATCACCGTGTTAGCCCCTCGCAATTTGTACTTTCCTGTCCTACCCTTAAGAATTTGTGATAAATTGATGTTCGTTCTGTGTCGTACGTGCGCAGAAACCCAGACGTCCACCAGCCTTTGCCGTCACAACGATCGGGAAAGGTCTTTAACGGGAACCTGGTGCAGCGTCGAGATACTCAAGGCCTTAGATAAAGGGTACAGAGTATTAAAAATTCATGAGATATGGCATTACGAACAGAGTACCGCCGATTTATTTTCTGAGTACATCAAAATTCATCTGAAAGGCAAACAGGAGGCCTCGGGATGGCCCTCGTGGGCCCGGGACGAAGCGTCCCGCCGGCGCTATGTGGACGACTATTTCTTAAAAGAAGGCGTATTATTGGAGAGTGTAAACATAGCCTCCAACCCCGCTAAAAGACAAATTTCCAAGCTATTTCTGAATTCTCTTTGGGGAAAATTCGGTCAGAAGCCTAATCAGCTGACCACGACGTTTGTTACACACACCCAAGAATTCTTCGATTACCTGTTCTCAGACCTGTATCGGGTCTCCTATTTTGGCTTTATCAGCGACGAAATCGCTCAAGTGCAGTGGAGGTATGCGGATGATAGATACGTTCTACCCGGGCCCGTCAATGTGGTGATCGCCGCTTTCACCACGGCGTATGCCCGCCTAGAATTGTACGAATTGTTGGATCGTTTAGGACCGAGGATTCTGTATCATGATACAGATTCCGTTATCTTCACAGCTTCGCCCGGCCAGTACACTCCGCCCCTCGGGGATTATTTAGGTGAACTCACCAGCGAACTAGATCCTGACGACTTCATAGAAGAATTTGTTTCGGGGGGTCCGAAAACGTACGCGTACAAAACGTTCAAAGGCAAGGTCTGCATGAAGGTCAAGGGCATTACTCTCAATCACGAAACGGTTCAAACGGTAAACCTATACTCATTAATGGATCTAGTGCATAGTTTTGTAGAACAAGATGTCACGAAAGAAATAACGGTTCACGGCACGCAGATTCATAGGAACAAAAAGAACCTGACGTTGCAAAATCGTCCACTCAGAAAAAGATTCAGAGTGGTGCACAACAAAAGGGTTCTTTTGCCCGATTTCACATCTCTCCCCTATGGATACTAAAGAGGGTTTTGACGTTAGACTTCAGCATCCGTTCTCAAAAATAGTCTCGGGACCCTCGTGTTCGGGTAAATCGCATTATGTGAAAAAGCTTTTGGAGCACGCGGACCATGTACTTTCTCGCTGCCCTGACAATATAGTCTGGTTTTATAGTTGCTGGCAGACTCTGTACGACGAACTGTTAGCTCAATTTCCCAATATCAGATTTCTCGAGGGGTTACCCGTCTCCTTAAGCGACGATGAACTACTGCCGCCTGACCGAGTAAACTTGGTGATTGTCGACGATTTGATGGAACAGGCGAGCCATAGCCAAGAGATAGAGAGGGCCTTCACAAAATATACTCATCACCGGAATTTGTCCATCATTTACTTGGTCCAAAATTTATTTTTTCAAGGCAAGAAAAGTAGAACGATAAATCTGAACGCCAATTACATCACCCTGTTTAAAAACCCGAGAGATAAGCTCCAAATTACGAATTTAGCGCGTCAAATGTACCCAGGTAGGGTGAAATTTTTCTTGGAGGCCTTTGAGGACGCTACGCGAACCCCTTACGGTTATCTGTTGGTGGATCTGAAAGCCCAGACGCCTGACGAATTTCGTTTACGTACCGGATTGTTTCCTCCCGACTGGCCTGTGGCCTACGTCGTGAAAAGATAAAGACGAGCGATTTCCCGAGTATTTGAAAAAGAGCTGGCATGTCGACCAGAATAAAAAGAAATCTCCCTCTGCTCAAGACCCTGCACAGGGTCTCTTGTCGCCGAAGAAAAGCGCTGTTGAGCGAGGCTCCGGACGATTTCATTTACGCTCTGGCCGAAATAGCTCTCAATACTTTAAAAGGCCACGTACCCCTGACTTCCAGACAGTTCAAGTTGCTGAAGAAGCATCGTTGCTCCGTTAAAAAACTCGGTGATAAAAAACTCACCGTTAAAAAGAAAAAAGCCCTTTTAAATCAGAAAGGAGGGTTTCTCGGAGTCCTATTAAGCGCCGCTATTCCTTTCATTACTAGTTTAATAGGATCGAGATTATAAATATGGAATACACGCGCAAGATGTACCTGGTCCCTCAACAACAATTGGCTCAATGGCATCAGAAAGCCCCAACTTCCAGCGACCTTTTAAGCGCTACGGAAAGTGAACTGGATAAACAAATGAAACTCATACTGCAACGCGATGACTTGAGCGCCGACGCAAAAGTAAAACTTTATACAACCGCCTTACAAAGATACCTGACCTATGTGAAAAAAGCGGATAAAGAATCCGGTTCTCTGACGTTATTGCTGCCTGCCGAGAACCAGGAGGAGCCGTCGGGAGCTCTCAAACAGGCTCCTAGTACCCCGGAAGAAAGGGTGTACGACGAGATTTTGAAAAGTGTTCCGGATAAATCAAAGAAATATACCGAAATTATTTTACAGAAAATGTCGCATCACCCTAATACAACCTACTGGAATGACTTGGGAGAGTTTGTGTTTCGCGGAGAACCTTTACCCGGTACGAATATGGTCGATCTAATGCGAAACTTAACCGCCCGTCACAACATACCGTCCTATCGGAGACCCAGGGGTTGGAAAGAATTTATTAAGGTCCTGGCCGGATTGAACATTCCGACCTCTGCGGTGCCGAACATCGACACGAGAGAGCTTCTAGAGAGTTTCAAAACTTCTGCCCCGGACAGGGTCTCTGCCTCTGCTGTCTCTGCCTCGGTCCCTGCTGCCGTTGCTCCCGATACACCTGTGGGCAAGAAAACCAGATCTCGCAGAAAGAATGAATGGATTCCTTATTGAAATGTAATTATATTTTTGTTTTTAATAAAATATTACATCGGATTACACAGGCGGTCTATTCTTTATTAAGATGATGACAGGGCAAAGAACTTTGCAGGCAGGGATGATCCTGAAAACCTTTGGAAGCGTTCTTAGACAAGGTGTGGACAAACTTTTGAACCATATCATCGTTCTTGGTGGCTTCATTAAAATACAGGTTCATAATCTCTTGATAAGAACGTCCTTTCCCTCTGTGATGCAGGAAGAAAATACAATGTTGTCCGCAGACGTTAGAAAACCAGCTTTGAAGTTGCCGGGTATGGTAAATAATGTCTTTACAGTTTCTGTTTAAAAAGCTGTATATTTCCTCAGGAAAATAGATAAAGTCTGGTGGGGCGCCGTAGGAATCAAAAAATTCTCCAGTTCCATCTTCTCTGAGATGTATCGCCAACCAGTGTTCTCCGGGTTGATTTTGACGGTGAGTATTGACGACGATCATGGTCGGGAGATCCGTGAGTATCTTTTCCGGCAGTTGGTCGCACGCCAGCACACCGTAAAACAGATTTTCTGTGTACGGATTACCGGACAGGAGTTTGTCAATCTGCAGGGTGTTCATGCTTTTTTAGTAATCATAAAGGATGTTTCTTCTCTGGTTTATTTCAATAATGTTGTCAAAGACGGCGTACACTATTAGATTCACAGTATGGGGTAGGGGTTGTCGAAAGCGGATTTCAAATCTCATGTTCCCGGTTTTCATCAAGGAGAAATGGTCTCCGCATTCTTGATCGGGCGTCAAATCAAAGGCAAAGAGGGTGTATCCCTGGGAGAATTCTGAACGGCTGATGGCTAAAGGCTGGTCTTTCAAATGCTTTCCGGAGGCCAACACAAGGTTGTAATATTCTCGAGCGGTGATGTCATTAGCAAAATCAGGTTGAAATGGCTTGGTAGGAATCTGCTCTCCGTCCAAATACAAGGCCAGGAATTCCACCTGGTTGTGCTTGAAATTGAAGGGGTTTCTGGCGTAATCCCCTGAAAAGGCATCATTATCCACCAGGCCTAGGACCACGTACTTGGGTATCTGTCCCAAGAACAGGTTCTCCTGATTGCTCACTCGGATCCCGGCCGGCATACTGAGAACTTTCATATTCACTCTTTCCACGGGGTACTTGGCATTGGCGGTGGTGAGAGCATGGGCATGCCCTATTTTCACCGCCGGCGAAACTTTAACTTTCTTGACAAAAAGAGCGGCGGATAAAATGTTTACTTTGTAACGCTCGGCATCTCCGGACATCAGACAGAATTCATTTTTGCTCCGGACCATTTTTATTCTGACGTCCACCCCGTTTAGAATTAATTTTTCTTGAAAAAATAAGTCGGAATGAATAGGCCCGAGGAGTTCTACCGTTTTACCTTGGGCCGTATATCCGCTTCTTTTTTTGAACCCCTGATTCGGTCCGTCCAAGGCGGTGTTTTCATGTTCATTGGCCGTGTCTTTGTAAAAAAGACCCGAAGCAAATTGGAAGTTGAGAGTTTCGTTGCTGTAATTTAGCAATTCCTCAAAAAGGGCCCTGTACGGGTAAAGGCTGGAACTCTGGGATATTAAACGATCTCCCAAGGTGACGTCCACTTGTGAAAATAAGGCGGCTATCGGATAATTAACAAAGGCTACCCGGGCCCCTTGGCCCGGATTAGTTCCGTCGGCATTGACGATTTTGCATCGGACGTGTAGAAGCGTGTTATTCAGGTCCAAGTAGTCTTCCCCGTTCCCGGTAATCAGAAACTCCAACGGGGCGACTTCCGATAGAGCTGAGAGAGGGGGGACCTCGACGTAGATGCTTTTCTCTACGCTAGTCTGAGTATAGGGTACCGTAAACAAGTCCAGTTCGGATTTCACACACTCTTGAGACATTCGATGAACGAAAGACATCTTGAGTTAAAAAATGTTTTTCGATTTCTTTTTCCTGCGGGCGCGGGACTTATCCTTGTGTCGGAGAGAAGAAAATGATGTAAAAGCTGAACGGCGCGTCTTTTTGTTGATCGGAGCGGATCGTGATCCGGGCGGTCTCTTACGCTTAGTTTTCCTCATCACCATCAGACCCGACCCCGATTGATTTTCTTCACTTCCTCGAGTCATCGCTCCCGACATGGCCCCTGCCACTACGTCTTTGACAATATTCTTAGCGGCTGATTTAATATGGGGTTTGACAATTTCGAATCCTCTTTTCAAGAGAGGCAAGGCCCGCCTAAATAATCCGCGAAATATTCCGCCGATCCCGGAACCGTACATCACCGGGGCCCCGGAAAACCCGGGGAGACCGTTGCCCGCTTGGGCTTCATAATACCGCACGTAAGGGGTAGGGTCCAGGTAAGATCTCATCTCGGTATTAGTCGTGTATACAACTTTTACAGGGTCTGAAATGTAACTTGACGATGACTTTACCAAACTGAAATGGAACCGGTTTGTTCTGATCAGTCTTTATTTCAACGGTCAAAGTATCAAACTGACTCTTGCTGACCGGAGCGTAGTGCGGCCTGTCGTAGGTGATTGTGGTAATCTTATTCATCTCATCCTCAATATGTACGCATCTCAAGAGAGGGACGTAGCTGTCTCCGACTCTTTGGTGAGACACAATGTCGCTGTAGACGTACAAGGTATAAAACCCCGCTCTGATATCCGCGGGGTAAGGAGCTTCATTCACCAGACCTATGTTCACGTCCTCATGAGCTCCTAAAAGTCTAGCCAACTGTCCCTTGACATGCAAAGATTCATCCTTGACGGTGCTGACAACGTAGAATCTTCGCTCCAGAGCGCTGTAACGGAATCTCATGGTGTTTTCAGGTATTGTAGTGTTGGCTGAGCCGACATCGACGGCCTTGGGCTCTTTCGACAACGCTTCATTCATCTTGGAGGTTACTTTCTCCAGGTTGGAGTAATACCCCGCCGGAATAGTATAAAATTTAACTAATCGCGGGGACGCCACGATAAAGTTATTATCCGGTTTATCTAGGGTATTCCAGGTGTGCGGATACTGAATTTCGGCCAATGCCACTTCCCAGGGACCCTGTAGCTCAATGGGGGCGGATAATTTGACGGTAAATTCGGCAATGGTATTATTAGGGAAAACATCACGGGAAGAATTGCTGGGAAGAACGACGTAAAAGCTTTTTCTCTCCATTGTGAACAGCCGGTGAATGAAATGCTATTTTTCATTCTCAGTATTTAACGTCTTGCGCATAGCTTTCAGGGATCCAGCTGTTAAACTTTTCGGGCCAGCCAAGCCATTTCACCAAAATATGCTTTTTTCTACGGATATTTTTTTTCGCCAAAATCTTTTCGATCCTGAAGACGTCAGGCCCTCGAATCTTTTGTAACTCGGCGTCGTAAAAGGAACCTATAATGTCTTCGCCGTCATAATCTTTGAGTTTGTAGACGGGCGGATCCCTAGGGACTAGTTCAGAAACGGTAAATACCTCGTCTGAAAAGGTTTGTTCGTAGCCCTTGGTAAAAGGATTCCGAGCTTTCGACACTCTCACCGTATCTCCAACTTTGAATTTATGTTTTACATTTGTTTTGGGTTTCGTTAGACCGTATAAGTTTTTAAAGACTTTCCAAGAATTGGAACTGTTCACCTCGGCAGGGGCCATTTTTATGCCTCGGTGATAGCTCAGATTATAAGATTTGACCAAGTCCTGTAGCCCGGGCAGATAGGACCGGGTATTGCGGGAGCTGAAATAGCGCCACATTTTGGTTTTCAGAGTTCGATTGAACCTCTCCACCACCGAAGCCTTTAATTCACTAGCGGTGGTGAAATGTTTTATCCCGTGTTTACGGAGCAGGCTTTGAAATTCCCGATTGAGAAACTCTTTACCGCTATCGGTCTGAAGTTTGACGGGAACTCTACCTTCCTCCAAAATTTCTCGAAAAGCCCTGGTTACTTCTTTACCCGTTTTGTTTTTCAGAGCCCTGACCCAGGCGTATTTAGAAAGAATATCTATACAAGTCAGTAGATACTTGTAGCCTGGGTTATACTCGGCCAGGTTTGTCATATCCGCCAGATCGATCTGCCATTGCCCGTCTATATTGGAAACATACACTGTATTCCTTTTAAAATGGATTCGGGCCGGCTTATGGATCGTGTAGGCGTATTGCCCGGATAACCAGTCGGATACCTCTTGGTCCCCAATACGGTGTCCGGCGTGCAAGAGAGCTCTTTTCAAGGATTCTTTACCCCCTAAGGCCCCCGGGTTCTCATAGTTATAATACGTTTTTTCCAAGACCTGCTCCATCGCCGGTGATGACACAAACACTGACAACACTTAACAACTTAGAAAACATTTATTTAAGATTCTGCATGGTTCAGACTGCTGTTGTTTCAGGTTCAGAAAGACCCACTAGTTCTATCATATCATCAAATTCCAGGTCATATTTAGTCCAGAGATTCATATGACCCTCATGATTAATATTACGTTTACAAAACTCATTGGCCACACGGCGGGTAACACAGTAAGAGCATTCATCCATTTCATAAAATGACTGCATTACAGCGTCATGAATAGAGCTGGTATTTTCAAATTCATCTACAGTCTTTTCAACCACCGTGTCTATTTTGGGAATCGGCAATAGAATATTATAATACCCCAGAACTTTCACCGCCAAGCGCTTCAGCCAAGACTTACGGAAAATCTTCAGAATCTTCTGAAAACGACCTTGTCGGTATCCGATCTCAGGTTCAAAGAGGCAGGTATGCCTAGACTGTCCGGGATGTTTTATATCACATCCTTGACATTCTTTTTTCTGGTCGTAGTAAACAATAATGTCCACCAGAGACGTTATCAGTCCTTTAATAAGCTTCAGGGCCTTTTCCCAGGTTTCAGACAGCAACCCATTGGGGCAATCCATATCCGTCTCAGAAAGTCCGATCGACATCGGTTCCTCCGGATCTTGTTTGTTCACCCAAGGTTGTCCAGGAGCTAGGTAAGAGGTTTCCGTCTGATCACCATTAGTGAGGTCGGGGTAAGAACTCACCGGCCCTGGAGACCGAAATCCACCGTCGGTCTCAAGGTCTGTAGCCCAGAGAGTGTAATCGGGTCGTACAGTAAAATAACGCGGGTCACGTTCTTGGCGGTCCTGAATGCCGTCCGGCCAGCCCGAGTTATAAAATTGGTAAGTTTCAGGCTTGGAAGCCTCAGGCGGAAACCCTGAGGATGTTACGCCGACCTCGGTCATTGCAGAGTCTGTAGCTGCTGAAATGCGGAGAGCGCTAAAAGCTTCAAAGAATGCTGAGGTCTGATCATCCGTCTGGATCCGGGGACTAACAGGTGGAGTATTTAGGGTAAAAGGGAGGGGCTTGACGTAAACTAGCGTCGGGTTTCCCTGATCGTCGCCGTCTGGTTCTACCCTGGTTTCACACGACTTGGTCCGATCCAGGTCTGAAGCTTCAGCTTTAAGAAACTCGGGCAACAAACATCTTTTCACCCCGCGGCTCCGACGCTTGGCTGGGACCTGGGGCCTAGATTCCATTTTCCCGGTCAGAGTCTTTACAAAATGCTTGGCTTTTTAGGCTTTTGGCAGGGAAGTGTGGGGGTCCGGGCAGTGTGGGAAGGCTGCCCGTCAGGTACGGCCTGACCCACGGGGACCGAAACAGGGGGCGATCGCACTGGCTGGCTGGCTCAGACCGTGTCTTCCAGCTGACAATTTGTTGTCTGTGTGAGGGGCAAAAAAGCAGGTTGACTTAGAGAAGCCAAGATGAGATAGATATTTTAATTTCGTGAACGTGCTGGGACTGGTGCAGGGACGACTTTGGGCTTGTCTGAGCTGGTCAGGACACGCCACGGACGTGTCTGGGATTGTGCCAGAGAAAGGGCGGGGGCCGAGGCAGCCCCCGGGCATGTTTGAGCTGATCAGGACAGGCCCGGGCATGTCTGAGCTTGTCGAGGTACAGGCTGTCACTTGCCCGGGCTTGTCTTTCGGGAGAGGGGGGCCGGTGGGGAGTTCAAGGAGGGGGTAGACATCCATCAAACTGCCCTTGACAGTTTCCTGGGCAGGCAGGTGGGTGTGGGGTGGGAGCGGGTTCAAACAGCGGTCAGACATCCATCACACGGACCGTTGACAGTTTATTTCACAAAGGCTGTAACATGCCCGGGCTTGTCTTTCGGGAGAGGGGGGGCGGTGGGGAGTTCAACCAGCGGTCAGACATCCATCAAACGGACCTTGACAGTTTTATTTCACCCGGCAGGTGCGGGGCGGGTTCAACCAGAGGTCAGGCATCCATCAAACGGACCCTTGACAGTTTATTCGACCAATCAGGAGCCAGGGGCGGGTTCAAGGAGGAGTCGGGGCGGGGACGGGGGGCCCTGGACCAATCCGAAGCCGGGGAATTCCGCCGTGACGTCATCAGGAGGCGACGGGGCGGGACTTCCGGTCTTGCATCATCGGGGCGGGACTTCCGGTGTGACGTCATAGGGGGCGGGGCTTAAAGGTCATAAATCATTATGATTGACAGCTCTAATTGCGATTTTGACAGTATGTGACCGCCTATAACTACTGTAGTGTATTTAGCTCCCATACCATTTGACCATCTGGATTTCCCCTGCTAAATCATCAACTGACCTATCCTAGGAGCAGACAGTCAAGCAGAATGATAAGAGTGACTCAGAGTATGAATAGAAGTGCTTACGTGTACCCTTTGACAAAATGTCATTTTTATCCAGAGTTGATTTCTGTTTTGTTTCTGAAGATTCTGTGAGAAGATTTTGCCTTTTTTTATCTTTTAATGGAAAAGTTACATTTAGGAAAGGGATGAATGAAACATCATTGTATTAGGTGATCTTGAATGAGTAAACTTTCAAAACTAAATCACTTGCTAATTAAGGGGAAAAGAGTACTGCTTTCTAAAAGAGCATTACTGAATTTTGTTGACTGATAGGGCATTTGGCAATGTGAATTATAGAAGAAAGTGTGCATAGTTTTGGAGGCGCCTATAGTACATTCACATTTATATGATTTTCAGGGATATTAATCAGAGCTGGAAATCAAGGACTCCTTAATGTTAGACCTTTTTCATATTTAGTAAAAACTGAATCATTTCCCCTTCATGTAAATATCAGTTACTACAACTTTTGGAATTGCTCTGTGAAATTCTTTCTTTATTACAATTGATATAATTAATATATCCACCAAAATGAGCCCACACGTCTAGTTCATGTGTGAAAATGTCCATTGTTTTAAATAGCAGGTCTTGAATAAAATGTGTGGTGATTGTACCTGTCTTTTTGTCTTTGTCTATTTCATTCCATTGGTCCACTAGTCATGTACATTTTCCCAACAAACATATTGTAATCAGCTTTGAGTTTATGCTCATATGGATTAAAAATGCCTTCCATCTAATCTGTATAAGTTTATTTTTTTGAGCTTTTCATTGAAAATTGTTAACTGTAACCTGTGCATCAGCTGTATTTATACAGCAAATGTTTTAGGTGTCTGACCCTGTACCCAAAGAGAGGGAAGAGTAAAGAGAGAACAGGACCATGGGAAGTCTACTAATGAGCAGCAGATAGTTCTTATTAATATAGCTGAGAACCTATTTACTTCCTTCATGAGGTAGTCCTGAAGTGTAAAACAAGTGTCTATGTTGACGCTTTAAAAACGAAGGAGCCAGAGAGACATAATCTTAAAGGCTACTCAGGGCTTATAGGTCCTGGGACACCAGTATCCTCCAGTTGGGACTCTTGTCTGGTGTTCCTATGGCCAAAGAATGCTACAGCTGATCTTAGGAGTTACTCCAGGGCTTGAATTGGAAACAGTAGCAAGAGAACGTTTAAAGCCATCTTGTGTAAGTAGTTCTATGTGTCTGAAGTCAAAGGAAGAGCAGGTAAGGCTAACAGGTACAGAGAAAAGGCCAGGTTTACTGTATGAAGAGAGCGTGAAGCAAGTCAGGTAGGGACCATTCTTTTGGTAAGTGGGAGACCCATACCACCTACAATGTGATGACTCAGAAAGGCAATAAGGTTTCTTTTTAATAATTTCATGATTTTACTCTGCCTATTTCTGTATTTAAAGAAGAAGTAAATCTGCCATTGTTTGACAGATCTATGCCCTTGAAATTTGCCTGTACCCAGGCTGAAAAAAAAGATCAAAGCAACTTTTGCCATTCTGTTTCATGGGAGGTTTCAAGCTTTCCAAGCTCTTAAATCCCCAGCACTACGGTATGACTGTGTACAGATCCTTCAGACTCCTCATCTGCTACTATTTATGGAACGTGTCACTTCTGAGCACATGCTTGACACCAAAAATCAAAACTCCAAGAGTTTCCCCTAACCACCTCACCAGATTAATGAAAAAATAATAATAAGTAAAAAGTGAAAATAAATTTTTTCATAAATTTGATTCTTTTGTCTCAGTGCTAATATCAAAACCCACGCTTCTATTTTTCACAAACACTAACACTGCTTGGCTTGTACATACAACTACTCAGATTACTTAGTTATTATTAGTGCAACACAGACAAAATGTTATGCTTGTCAAAACAACACCCACTAAAAAAATGAAAATAACACAAACTACAAAATGTAATGTCAGAACTTGTAACTGACTGTTTCTGTATAATTTCCAAAAACAGAATTTAAAAATCCTTTTTATTCACTAGACTTTGTTTTAGTTCATTTATTCTTTCAAGGGTATGAGCTTCCTTGCAGGAAGTGATGTTGGTGCAATCACAGGATGTCTCGTCATTTCTGTTTTGTCTGGAATGACAATGATGAGATTGGTGATTAAGTTTCACTGCACTGGTGCAGAAAACATGGCGCTACCAAGAACCTTTGTGTTCAATGTATACCATTTGTACTCTTGCTGTGTTTCATCTATGATGGTATGAGAAGGAGGGCTCCTCCCTTGCACTCACTGTCTCTTCCACTGTTACTTATGTAAGAGTGAGATGATCTCATTTAACATATGCATGTACTGGCACTCCATCCAGGTCTAGTTTCTGCCTTGCGTTTAGTTCTGCCAAGACAGGCTTGTATGGCATGTTATATTATCACTGTTCATGGGAAGCACAGAAAAACTCACTAGCACTCTGGATGCCCTGGAGCTTATTCTGATTCTTTTTCAGGGTGGAGAAAGATTTCTCTTGCATCTGTAGAAATTGTTGGAAGCTATAGAATCCCATGTCGGCCCAGGGATGAATAAAGAAATCTGTCTCTACAGGTTAAATAACTTTGGGTCATCTATTTAAGAAGCTCACTGAAAGGTGACAGTTCAGTTCAGAAACAGTTGCATATAGTAACAAAATTCCTCAGGATGAACAATTCTGGGTTATGCTGGACTTTTTTTTCTACAAGAGTACCCACTTTAATAACCTCACATGAATTTGTCTTTTTTATGCTAGGGTAATATACATAGTTAAAGTGCTGGCTTTAATAAAACTCGCATACTGTCTTTCCAATCAGAGAATGTCCATTTTCCTAATGGAAAAGAGAACATAACTATTCTGAAAGAAAAATACCACCAGTATGGTCCAGAAAACAAATATTGTTCTGAGCTCCAATTGTTTTGTTAGTTGTGTGTCAGCCTAGAAGTTACTGTATCTTCAAAGCATGCATCGTCATGTTTCAGCCAATGTGTGTTTCTTTGGAAAGTGTTAATTTTCCCTTGCTGTGTTTTCTTTGTTTATTTTAAGGATTTATTTTTCATGTTTGTTATAATTATGTATTTTGTGTAATCATTGTTCTATTTAATCATTTTTTAATATCTACTGTGTGTATTACTTGTTCTTCTCTGTGCCTTGTGTTTTGTGGCTAAAACCCCAAGAGGCAGGGCCACCCTGACATCAGGGGACACTGCCTTCATGCTACATATTGTAAGGCTCAGAAGCGGATTCTTCAGGAGTTTATTGATTGTCATTTTAGAGTTTTGTTGGTTGATTGATTTTTCTGGTCTGCGGATTTTGCTTCTGTTTGGATTTCGTATTAGGACTTGTTTGCTCTGGATTGTCCTTTAGGCAAATTGTTTTTTGCCTTTCCGCCATTTTGTGCTACTTCCTTGTCTTTAAAGTAGATATCTTTAACGGTAAGCATACTGCTTTGATCTTGTCCTTCCAAGCCAAATATTTTTTATGGCTCATCAGCTTGAAGGGAATTATTAAGTTATTTTGGGACATTCAATTTAAAAAAAAAAACTTTTCCTCATTTTCAATTTCCGGAAGGCTGAAGCCTGTGTGTAGAGTTTGGATTTGAACTGTGTGTAATGGGGACTGTTTCTGGGCAATCTAAGGAAGGTTCTGGCCACGTTTATGGGTCTTCTTGAGGCTAGGCTCTTCCTTTCGCTATTTGTAATGCACTCAAATCATTATATATCTAAAGGAAACGAGGAATTTCAATGGCCCATTTATGTTTGCGTTTAGTTGGTTTTTTGTTGCAATGGGTGGCACACACCACCCTCTATTCCCATCTAAACATGCGCACTGTGGTAATTGCTATTTGCTAGCCACAAACCTGTCTGGACTGCAAAGACCCTCAGAAGCAGCTCCTTTACACTGTGAGCAATAGCTGAACTCCTCTTTGCCTGAGTGAAGCAACAGCCTCTAAACACTCCAAGTAGTGTGCCTCCTGGTGACTTCAGTTGAGCTCTTTGTCTCACTCAATCCACACATTTTTTTCTGCAGCACTGACAGACCACTACAGTAATAGTTGACAGTAATTCAATGTACACAACTGGGACGGTTGGAAACTTATTAAGGGATGAAAAGTTAGAATGTTTTTCTTCACACAAAGAATCAGAGACGCATAGAATACATTATTAAGTAATGTGAATAAGTGTACGACTTTTGGGACCTTCAGATCCAGACTGGATGTTATTTTGAGCAGTCTAAGTGGATGGACAAGCTTGTTGGGCTGAATGGCCTGTTCTTGTTTTAATGCTCTAATGCTTCTAGGTGAGTCAGTCCTTTTCACCTTCTATGCAATCAGATAGCTGTTTCTGATTCAATCTGGAGGTTGTAAAGGCTGATTAGAACATAAGGTCTGATCTTGTTCAGTTACCTTTCATCTTGAATAGGCAGACCTTTGTCTTCCCTGGGAAATAATAAAGAATTCAGTTAGAATAAAATGTATAGTATCCACCTCTTTGGCATTCCCTTTAATCCTCTCCCTTTTGGGTGTGCTTGTAATCACATTTATAACTCATTTCAGAGTGATTTATGGTAGCTGAGAAAGGCACTGTTTTAGGTTCCTCTCTTTATACAACTACCAGTGGGTACTAATTTTTCAGCCAAGGGTGCCCAGTCTTGCTCTTCAAGCGTCCCTGTTGATATTAGCTTTGTGCCATCCAGTTTCTTAATTAAGGCCATTTCCTACTTTACCGTGAACTGCCTTGTCAACTGTTTTTCATCTCAGCTGGTAGTTATTAACACAAAGTAGTGTGGGCTTAATTTTTTTCAGAAATGTGCCAGAAGAGTAGAATTTGTTTTTTGTTTAAAGATAAGAAGTATCTCTCCTGGGATAATTTGTTGAGGCTTTATTCTGTTACTTCTTTTCAACTTTATTTCTAAAAGGGCTCATTTTTGATGAGCACACACCGATGCTAATGACACAGAACTGGCGACTTCTCCGTAGGATGCCTTGTTAGTTCCACTTGTGTCTGCATGATGTTAATTCACTGCTATTTTGAAACAATTAAGAGTCAAAACCTAAACAATCAAGTAAATTAAGATAAAATTAGAAATCTTTACTTTATAGGAAAAACCAAAGTGCCCTAACACTATAAATTTCTTAGAAATATATTTTTCTCAAAAGCCCATCCTTTTAGATTCTTTGTTTTATTTCAAAAAAGTTCTTCCCATTATTCTAATTCCATAAATTATCTCTTTAACAATGTACAACTTTCAAATTGAGGATAGCTCAGAAGAGTTCCACTAAATTATAAATAAGATATTTGAAAATAATGCTGAAAGTTAATACTATTATCTATTAAAACTTATAACATAGTATTTCATGAAAGGGTCATAATAATATCTAAAGTCTGGTCACAACATTTTGTATGAAGGTATGAAGTAAGAACAACATCAAATAAACAAATTAAGGCATACCAATATTTTTGTGAGTGGGGTAAGCAAGTCTAGAATTTACTTTAAAATACAAAAATTGAATTTCACATAAAGTAAGAAAAAAAATTTAAAATTATGATAGAAAAAGGAAAGTTATAGAATAAGAAGTAAATGGAGTTAAAATTGGGTTGCACAGTAGTGTAGAAGTTAATTAAAGTCCATCTGCACTTCCTTACTACATCTGTATAGGTTTTCAGTTGGAACTTCCTCCAAAATCTGAAAGACACATAGGTTAGGCGAATTGGTGGACCACCATGAGCACACCTAACAAACACGGGCTGGTGTCCTATCTACAGTTAGTTCCTACATATTGTCCAGTGCTGCCAGCACTGTGGTTTATCACACAAATTATTAACATTCATTCCAATTTTTGGAACATCTCAGTTAAAAATAATATACAGAGGCATTTAAATATCATGCATATCAAACATTACCCTGGACATGTCCATGCTAGCATTCTTCAATTACATTTGAATGTACACCAACAACTTAACCAGAACAATTACTGTAATTAGAACAGTCAGCAAAGGAATGTTTTAAAGCAAAGGAAACACTGTACTTTACATATATACTCCACATAAATATATGTGGAGTGTTTAAAGCCTGATTCTGCAGTTAACTAGATCCTGCATAACTTAATAGATGAACTCAGAAACAGACCTAACAAAAATGACATTGTTATTTTGTGAATATTACATTTATTGAATCAATTAGTTGTTCGGAGTTTTCTTTTCTATGTGTTGACTCATGGAGAGGTTTGGATTATTATAAGGGCTAGTCTGTTAGGGATCAATGAAGTAGTTTCCATGGGAACCATCAGATCACATGCTGCAGGTACCAAACTGTCAGTAGTAATTTCTTTCTCAGGAAGGGCTATGGCAATGACAGCTCTTTATGAATCCAGATGTATAACATTTGACAATTAGATACTTCTAACTATAAATTAGTGCCTTTTCATTTTGCTGCAGTCTCCTTCTTTTGTTTTCTGCTAATAAAAAGTTTACTCTCTTAAATCTTCTTGTCACAATCCATTAGGGATTTGTCAAATAATATTTGCAATACAATTAATAGTGGAATTAAATGTGTATAATGGTATTGATTGTTCAAACTATCTGTTGCAAATAAAAAAGAAATAAGCTATCCTACAGTTTCAGAGAACAAGATGACAAGTTGTGTATCTCATCTAGATGCTTTGAATTTATTAGGAATTTGAATCAAACCCTTGGGCTTTCTTGGGGCAAATACTTAATAATGTAACACATCTTGATTAGTGAAGAGCTAGCTGTCTGTCAAGTACGTATGTGTTGCTGATGTGAGGTATGAAGAAAAGAAAATAGAGTCATTCACTGGAAATCCTGTGTGGAGCCACTTGCTCTTGAATAAAATATGGGCATGCTTTTAAAAAGCTGCCAATTGCTAGACAAAAGCTTGCATGCCTGGCTCGTCTAGCAAGTCTCTGTATTTGTTAATAGAGCAATGCAGCTGATCAATGACTTCATTGTTTGCATCTCAAACAGTCCGCCTAACTACACGATCAGTTGCTAAACCAGATTCTTCCTTAAGAGGAAGCATGCAGACTCCTTTCTCCTTCCTCACAAAAAGTTCTGCCTAGCAAGCCCGCTTTGTGCTCATAGTTCACCCATTCTCTGTGTGGATATTGCTTCTCCTTGTGCCACTTATCATTGCGCCTCCTTTTCTCTAAAGAAGGGTGTTTTGGTTTGTGTCTTTCAAAAGACACCTTCTTAAAACGTAGGATTCATTAGCTGGCCGCCCAGAAACACACATTGTCTGGTCATCGTCTGGTCAGAACAGCGTATACTGTGCATTGACAGATTGCTTTCTTCTTCATTTAAACGTACTAAAGTGAGGTAATGCAGAGAGTGTACAAAACACTGAGGGGCCATGTCTAGGAAAAAAGGGAATTAGGGTTACTAGATAATAAACAAGTTCTCTGTAGTTATAATGAAAAAAGGAATCAATATGACTCAGTAACAACCAATAACAATACAATAATAGGGTTTGTGTTTTAATTTACACATTAATATTACTTAAGTGTTTGTCTACAAAAGCATTTGTTCTTGTTGTAGGTTAGGAGCATGCACTGATACAACGTGTTACAGCACTGACCACACAACAAACCATCTCAGGATACCAGATTATAACCTGAGTGGAGCCATGCAATCGGTGACACCTCAGCACCACACTAGTTTGAATGGAGTTAAACAGTGTGAGTTTTTTTACAGTGGCTGGAGTGACAATCCTGCCATCAGCATGTCCCATAGAAATATGAAAGTGTGTCTGGGCTACAGGAATACTTAGTGGTTTATATAATGTAAAGTGGGACTCAATTAAGATGTAACTTAGTTCAGATTGTAACATTTTCAGTCATCTTAGTGCTACTGCCAGGGTTCAAATGCTACAGTCACTCACTATGTGAGCAATTTGCATGTTCACCTTGTGTATGTGGTGACTGTAAATTGCTACATTAGAAATTATTTTTTTTGGGACGTGATTGGCACTTATGAAAGACCGTTAGGCTTATGATAGACTTGTAGGCTCCAACTTCATTCATCTTCCAAATCCACCCATCCCAGCAAGCATCCAGTGCAGGGCAAGAACAATTCCTGGATGGGGTGTCAGCCCATGACAAGCTAAACAAGCAAACATTAGGGTCAATTAAGCTTTGCCAGTCCAACAAACCTGCATGCTTTTAGACTGTTAGAAGAAACCAGACCACTAGGAAACCCAAACAAGACACTTTAAGATTCGAAAGATCATGTAATGGAAAAAGACTGATGTGACTGATATGAATATAATACTTAATAATGTAAGGAAGCTTGTGTGCTGAGTGTAAGGTATATAAGATGAGATGGGTTACATTTTGAGACTGCCATGGCACACTGTCCGTAAATCTATGGCTGAACTGAGCTTTTTTAAAGCTCTGCATCTGTTGGAGAGCAACTGTGTATATTTCCTTACATGCCCTGTGCAACCCTGGAACCTTTAGTAGCTGCATACATAAAAACCACAAGCTATTAAACCAATAGCAAGACTTACAGTATGTGCTAACGTCAATGTTAAAACACACAAAAATATAAATTACTGTAATGGCAACAGATGCTTGTGAAAAGGGTAAATGGGAGTCAGCTTTTGGGTGCTACTCTTTCACAGACATGCCGTAAAGCCCGAAGTCTGCAAACCACATTTGATGTAGAGGTGTGGTTTGCTTCTTAGTATGCAGTGGTGCTTGAAAGTTTGTGAACCCTTTAGAATTTTCTATATTTCTGCATAAATATGACCTAAAACATCATCAGATTTTCACTCAAGTCCTAAAAGTAGATAAAGTGAAACCAGTTAAACAAATAAGACAAAAATATTATACTTGGTCATTTATTTATTAGTCCTATGGCACAATGTGAGAGGAAGGTTTCAGTATGGTTCTGCACAGTAAAACCTGACATCTGCTGTTGTGCTGCACATGCTGTGACCTATAAAGCACGCAATTTTAAAAAATGGAAGATTTTGGAATTATATTTTTGTCATTGTTATGTTGCAGGTAAGAGACATGTATTATTTCTGATAGCATTACAAATGATGAGATTAAAACTCCTGTTAATTTCCACATTTTCCACATCTTTTATTGATATCCTAATTGAACGTTTTTGCTATTTGAGTTGCCTCTGCAGCACAGTCTACACTGTGATCTTTCTTCATGCCCTGATTCTTTGTCAAAAGAGCTCTGAACTAGAATAGATGGATGGATGGGTCACTGATTGACAGCTAATCTTTCCTTGCCAGAAGAAACTTAAAAGTGACTGACAACCACCAGACATTTGATCGTCTTTCTTCTTCTAATATTTTCCATCATCAGTAAAGTCAATTGTTTGTAGCAATGAACACTCTTACCTCAAATAGCTGGCAGGAAACATCCAAGGGTTTTCAGATATAAAACAGTGATATATAAGTCATTTGCTGCCATTATACTTAACTGGAAAAATATCTTTACAAGCTGAATAATACATACAGTGAAGTCCTTTAACAACATCTTGTTCATTATTCTGTAAATGTAGAAATCTTATGGATCCAATCACACGCTCTAAATCCTGCACTAACCACCGCCCCACTCCCAACCAATCCTAACCTGTCCCTGAAAGACAAAGACAAAAAATTGCAATTTTCTGCTACTTCACTGCTTTGGGGCCTCAAGCCAACCACACCTTTAGCCTTGCTATCCACTTGCTATTGTTTGATGATTGCAGTCAGTCACCCGACGCCAAATATACCCTCTGTGCAGGTACTGTTCTACTTGGGTAGGATGACTGCTCTGGCTCAGAGCTCAGTTATAGCTTCACTCCCTCTCTCTAGTCTTGTTTGAGTTCAACATCATGTATTCTTTATCGCTAGTAGTGCATCTTCATTCACCATCCATACATCTCACATTTTTGGATCGGTTATGGAAGATAAAGTATTAGTCTCAAACCACAAACTTCAAGATGAAAGTAAATGCTAAATGAGAGAAAAATATCTCAAACAAATGACTTGTTGAAAAAAAAAGTAATAAAAGTAAGCACAGTGAGTAAAGACATTACAAAGTAATCAAGGGAAAATAACCATCCTCTGCCTCTCTAAGCCTAACTAAATTCGTAAAATCCCGTCTACCATTGGGGTGGCTGTCTACTGACACAACTAAGTATTGACCAGGCATACCTCTCAAGATCTCCCGACTCTGGCCTCCCTCCAGTCAAGCCCTTGAATAGAATTCCTCTGTGTCTTCAAGCCCAACTGAAATTCCCCAGAAGTACTTACTCACATGCCCTGAATACCCTGAGGCTCTCTAGGTGTCCTCAGATGCTTCTGCAACCTTCCACCCAGGCTATAATTTAAGGAGTAAGCAACCATGAAGTAGCTTGTCCTCCCAAAGGTACAGCATTTTTTCACATATGAATTCATGCTGTCTAATGGACTGGAGGACTTAATAATTTACCTTTTGTTCAATGTGCTATATTTAGTCTGTTTCCACTGAGTTATTAGTCAAGAGGTATTTGTGATCAATACAGGACTTACTGCACCCAGAGGCTCAGTATTCTGTCTCTCATCTTAGTGCGCTGTTAACGTTCTGCACCTATACAGCATATGGAAAACTTTCAAATTTCTTGTTCTTGTTACAACTTTTTTCCATGGTTCAGAATTGCTTTAGCACAGGTTTTAAAACTCAAAGGATTAAAATCTATTGTTAGCTATTTTCTGTAACTGGTCTTGAACAAGTTTACATTTCAGTAAAGTTACATTTTGTAAATTCTGCAATACCATTTTGTTTTTTAATGAATGCTGCGATTTTGTTGAGGTGTTGCTAAGATGTGGTAACTAATTTGTTAGTGGTGGTTGTAACAGATGCCATGCATAATGACGTCATCAGAGCCATTATGAAAAACTTTTCTAGGTGTCCTGACCTCTTGCTAAGCCCTTTTGATTTTTTGGCTAAAGTTTCGATTGTGACAATGGGTCTGTTTGACTTGCTGTTTTGGATATTGGTTTATGCTCATCTCTTGATCCTGTTCTCCTTGCTCTTTTAGCTGCTCCTTTTGTGTTTCCTAGCAGGTGTGGAAAACAAATTACATATCCTCCTGCACTTAAATGGTTAACATATGGTCTGTCATATACTGGGGATGTTGAGCAAGAACTACTGTGTGCTTAAAGGGCAAACTGCTTCCTAAGAACTTCTGTTGTTTTGTGTTAAAATAGCCGAATGACTTAAGCTAGATAAAACAGGAATTACTCTTTAAGAAGTAAACAAGCTCACAATATAGGGAGCTGCTTGGGGACTATAAGGGGGGGTTCTCTCTGGCTTGCAAGAGAACTCACAGCTACTCACCTGTTGCCAATAAAGATTACTGACTGATTGATGAAGCTCCTATCTTCCTCTGTGTATTCTTCCACACAGGACAACACAATGATACTAATGACACTCAACTATTTTTACCAACCCGTTATTCCCTTCTGCTTAAAGGTGGACATTTATAGAATAAATTTAAGTGGTCAGGTGGATCCAGCATGGTGTTAACACAGCTTACAGCGATCTGTCAAATGTTCTAATTTTTAATAGTCATTCTTTATAGGAACAGGTAACATCCATACCTCTTACAAGACCTATCTATTCAAAGGTCTTGCCCTGAATAAAAAAAAAAAACAGCTCGAAAGCTAGGAGCTAAAATGATCATAACACATAATCATAGCAACTCTCCCAGGAGAGCAGATGGTCAGCTTTAGAAAGTTTGTCTTCTACTGTATCTCTGGTATTTATTATTGATATTTTTTCTCATTTTAACCAAGTATTCTATGTTGTTTTTGACAATAAGAAAAAAAAGATTTTCTTTTAGGAACACTGATTTCCTCCTGACATAAATCACACCAAACACACCCCTGCTGCTTCCAGCAAGTGGCAGATTGCTTGGGTGAACTGATCAGTGTGTACTCCATTTAATTCTGAGCAACAGACATTAGATTTGGATTACCTATAGTTACATGGAAAATGAGTCACTCTGCAGTCTGATTCTCTTTTTCACCTCTCCTTGGTGATTTACAAAATATTTTGGGGACTTGGACTGTAAATCTAACTTATACTTTATACTTGTCACAATACAGACACTGTATTTCACCTTAATCACCAGGTAATAAATCAAACTAATGATAATAATTGACTAAATAATTGCTGAACTTGGTAATTGGAGGTGATTGTAATTTCAGCCAAAGGGAGCAGCAGGTGAGCTCCTTGCTAGCTGATCCTAGTGAATGGATTACACAAAAGTAAAGTTGTGAATGTTTTTTTTGTATAAATCCAATACAAAGTTACAAAAAGTAAAAAGGCTAAATTCAGTCAGAAAAGGATTCCCATTTCTGTCTTTACAGTTTGGTAATTACTGTACATTATTACCTGTTTGTGCAGGAGAGACTGTATTTCAACAAATTGCCCTGTGTCTAAAGACAAAAACTTGTTTTTTACTGGAACACCTTTAGTGTGCCAATAGAAATAGTGCGCTAATTCAGACTGAGCCCTCCAGGGTAGATTCCTGCCTTCTGTCTCGTAATACTGGGCTAGGTGCTGATATCCACTCAAATGAAGGCGGCCTGGACAAAGTGGGTGTAGATGATAATACCTTCCTATATAATACGCTACCGTGGCTGTTCGTTTGTCTGTCCAGGATTTTAAATCACCTGTAGCTCGCAAACCGTTTGAACTATTGACCTGAAAGTTGGTTCACGCATATTACGTGACGTCTACTATCCACTTTCAGGGTGATGATTGACCACCAAGGCGGTTTTCATCCCTACCACCTTCGCCATCACTTTCCCTACCTCTTCATATCTTAAATCATTCTTGAGGCAGATTGAAGATTTAAGTGCCAGCTTAAGTAAAAAAATTAAAAAGCATACTAATTGCAACACAAACACTGACTTAATCAGTTTTAACGTGAAAAGATGCTGACGGAAGAGTGGAAAAAGGGTGGAGTAAAGAAGAGCTGCTCAGGAAGCAGCAAGCGCATCAACCTCTGAGCAAACGAATGCTAAATGTATAGAGATAGAGTCTGAAAACTACAAGTCAAGTGTATTCACTGCACATTATCGTGCAGTGTGCTGTTACTGGTGAATATATAATTCAAGTAAAGTGTTGTGCATGCTTAACAAATACAATATGCATGCATGCTGATGTACTTGTTAAGAATCAGTTGATATGTGGAATATTTTCCATGACTGTCAGTGAAGTAGAGATAAGACTTTCTACAGTTTTTCTTCAATTTTAACCACATTCTAAACAAAATACTTTTCCCCAGCAACATGAAGTGTAAGGTATGGGCCAGCTGATGCAGTAGTAAGAAACCATTTTATCTTTGTGTGTAACAGCTTTGTAAAACAGTTTGTTTTTTGTAAGTTTCCTTGGGTAGTGGTGTCTTGATAAATAAAACAATAATAATAATAAAATCAACACAAAGAATGACAGTACTGTATATTTAGAAATGCTTTAGTTTACTGCAACAAAATGCATACAGTATTCCATTCCACTACTTGTTTTTTAAAACAGCCCAAAGAAGTCACTAAACTTATTTTTGCTTACATTACAAAAATGTATAAATAGTTGTGCATTATGCAAAAAAGCTCTTTTGAATGAAAAGAGCTACTTTATATTAATAATACTGGTTTGTAATTCCAGGTATCTTTAAACAGTATAGATATTTCCTAATTTCTGCCATGTGAAGAGGGATGAGTTAAGTGACATCTGGATCCTGAAAGGAATGCCAGGAATTTGATAATTATATCTAAAATGTCTGTAATCAAGTAATATGGAGATATTCATTATATAGCTGGGAACATCAATATTTTACATTATTGTCATTCTGTTTATAGTACTCTGAGATTTTATAACTGCTGTGTCCTAAAAGCCTTTGGAATGGACAAGTAAAGGTTTTCCTATTTAAAAATATTCTTCCTTTTTTACATTTTTTTCAAATTTACCACAAATTCATGAACAAAAGGTTAACAATTAATGCTGTATAAAGCAAATGTCCAGTGATATTTTAGATGTATCAGTGTGGAGTTTTTTTTACTGCAGAAAAATGTTGAGGCTGTTTTTTCAGTGAACTCCTCTCTAAACGATAATTTAACAGGAGTTTAAGTATTTGAATCAGTATATAATAACGTTCAGGAGTTACTCTCAAACAGCCACAAGCCTCAACAAAATGTCCAGTCACCAGGTAGTCTATTTGGAGTTACTGATGTTGGGTAACATGACATCAAGAAAGGGGGGGGGGGGGGGTAAGCAGAAAGGGAAAACACTTTGTATAACAAAAAAAAGTCTCACTTTGGCTTAAATAAGCAGCTTGAACCTTCCTGATCCTTCATCACCCCTTAACTCTTCACTTATCTTTGCCCTCTGCTCTAATCCAGTCCAAACCAGGAGAGCCCTTGTTGCTCCTCCACACCTGACTCCAAGCTCTGCCTGCCACATAAATGGAGGCTCTTTTAAAGGATGCTCCAAGAGCACTTCTGCGGTCATACTCAATAGACTATCATGTGATTCAGGGACCAACCAACACTTGACTGCTTGTGACCAAGAGGACAGCTGCACCCTCCCTGGTGTATTTGTGAGAACCAACTGCTGGCCCTTGATTTTTTTCTAGCTCGCTTTGTCTTTTAACCTTCTGTCTAGGTAGTGGCCCAGTCCAACACCTGGACTCAATATATATATATAT